>BMAU01006674.1:497500-605000 GCA_019973935.1 Trichonephila clavipes
AGAATACATTTGTGTTTATAAAACAACTTATATAGATAGTAATTAAACCTACTCTTTTAGAAAATAGCATGCGTGACGTAAAACTTAATAAATATTTCTTATAGAAAAGTTTCTTATTTTCATATGCTTATAATTTTTAAAATTATGATTATATTTTAAACATTTTATACTTTTCTGAAGCCCCATTCCTTTATAAGTAATGTGTAAAAGATTCGAATTATTTAACTTAAATTTAAAGAAATTATACCTGTTTGAAAAATGTTTATATTTTCAGACCTCTAGAGAAATTTAACACCCCTGTGACCCCTTTTAACGTAATAACTCCTTATTTCATACTAGGAAAACTTTTTATCAGATTGAGAGTTTAAGTATACTGATGCCCATAAATATTGCAACACCAAGAAGGAAAGCAAATCAACTCATGAAACCAGTGTTTCTCAAACTGTGGGGCGTGCTCCCTAGGGGGCGCGAGCATATTGAAAAGTCAAAAATAAAGGATCATTATAAAACTTATTAATTCACTGAACAAAATGCATTCTGACTCAATAAAAAAAAATTATATATATAAGTACAAATTTACACTTATAAATATATCAGTACTGCACAATGTATTTTATAATTAATTTAGCAATACTAAGAACAAATTTAATAATTACCAGTGATCTCATAACCTTGTCATATATAAAATTATATGCAAAAATTAACACTTATCTTGATCATTTGTATAGTTTATAATTGATCCCGTAAATGCCGATTAAAAATTAGGCCATTCTCTCCCCAATGCCACCCTTTAATAGGTAGGCGAGCGTATGTGGTGTAGGGAGAAGGGGTGAAAAGGAATAAACAAGCAAATTCTCTGAAAATAGTAAATCTTTCGCTAAAGATTTGACTTTGGAAATACGTATACGTACGTCCAGGGCAATTAATTCATTGGTTGAGTGAGACTTTTATATACGCCGGTGGCACTTAAGAATTTAAAGTCGTATATTGTAGGTTTAGCGTCAAAGTATAATATTATTGAATTCAATACATTGTTATTGTATGGAGGGGGCGCGATGAAAATTATAATTGAATATTAGGTCGTCGATATTGAAAGTTTGAGAAGCACTGCATTAAGCGTAAATAGTTGAAAATTGCCGTTTATAGAACGGAAGAATTGAAGATTGTGCAAGAGAAAGGGGGTGTATTAATGTCCCCCTCCTTTACCAGAGATGACCACAGGGGGTCCCCCCAAAAGCCCTTTATTTGTTTCGATTGATTATAATCTGACGTTCATAGTACGTAAAACTTAATTAAGTACTAATAACTAATAAATAAGTTATTAATAATTAATTTTATAAATTAATGCTAATTAATTACTTAATAATTAATTTTTTACAGTTTTTTATACCCGATAATCGATAAAACCAAAAGAATATGTCGGGTGGCATACTGGAGTTACTAAATACGAGAATGGTGGATTTTCGACCCTGGACCAATGAGCAACATGCGGTTTTGCGTTCTCTTGTTTAAAGATGACGTTCTACAGGTATCCAAGACAGTGAACAGCCCACCGGGCCTATCTGACAAAATTTATTCAGATCACTAATGCGCTCAAGCAAGAGGTGCATTCAACTAACATTCAAATGTGATTTGCGAAAGAAAACCAGGGCCGTTTTTAACCTACCTGACACCCTAGGCACTTCATATCGCTACGCACCCCCATTTCCAAACTGCCCCCTCCTTTTATTTTTACACTGCTCAAAACAATTAGGGGAGCACAGGATTTTAACAAAAGCAAGCAAAGATGTATACCAATAAGTAACATAAAAAGAATCATCCATAATGTAAAGCCTACCAGGAAACGGAAGAAGAGAACTTTATATGCAAATCAAAGTTCATGACGTCAAAAACCAGAAAAAGGAGATAAGGGCAGAAATCGGGATGTTGCAGAAACGTCTGTTTTATTGCCGTAACTGTGAAATTCGATTACGCAGTATATATATTTTTTGAGACAAGGTTACTTAAGAATGTCTCAACAACGTGATTTACCGGAATCCATGGCATGGCGTGTTATAGGCAGATTGGAATCCGGGCAAATACAACGTAGCGTCGCGGACGCTGTTGGAGTCGCCAGAAGTGTTGTTGGAAGGCTGTGGAATCGATTCCAAGAAATAGGAAATGTTAGACGTCGATCATGGGCAGGTCGGCCACGCGCCACTACATCAACTGATGACCGGTATATACAGTTAACAGCCCGTCGAAACAGAACAGAAAATGCTACGCAGCTGCAAAGACAGTTGCTCTTGCCAACAAGACGAAGGGTGTCCAGCCAAACAGTACGTAATCGGCTTCATGAGGGAGGACTCTATGCACGTAGGCCAATGGTCTGCATTCCGTTGACCCCACGCCACCGTGCGGCCCGAACAAGATGGGCTGCTGAACATCGATATTGGGAGCAACATGATTGGACCCAAGTGCTGTTTACAGACGAGTCCCGATTCAGTCTAGAGTGTGACACCCGACGTGTTCTTGTATGGAGGGACAGGGGCACTCGAAATAACCCCGCATTCGCTCGTGAAAGCTCACAATACAGAAGAGCTGGTTGGATGGTATGGGGTGGAATCAGCATAGGCTGACGTACAGACCTACATATCATTCGGAATGGCACTTTGACGGGCCGAAGGTATGCAGACGAGATACTTCGACCTCATGCCATCCCTTACGCTGGAGCCATTGGAGATTCCTTTGTTTTCCAGGATGATAATGCCCGACCGCATAGAGCTCGTCTGTTGGAGAACATGCTTGAAGCTGAAACAATACAGCGTATGGAATGGCCAGCGTGCTCTTCCTGACCTGAATCCAATCAAGCATGTTTGGGACATACTCGGACGACGCATTGCTGCGTGACCAAGGCCACCTGCTACTGTCCGAGACTTGGAGATTGCACTTCTTGAGGAGTGGAACAGTATTCCCCAAAGTCTGATCGATAACCTCATCGCATCCATGGCAAACAGGTGTGCAGCAGTCTTAGCTGTTCGAGGAGACCACACGCCCTATTAAAACTCATGCATCATGTCTAAACAGTACCTTTTTTATCGTTTACATGTAACTAAATTGTGCCCTAAATCATCTTTTCATGTTTTTTCCATATTTTCAAAGAATTAAAGCTTAATTCCAAATTTTTTTGCGCCTTTTTTCTGTATTGCGCGTTGATACGCGTGTACTATGCATTGTATGCCAATATGTGGCTGTCTCACACGGTTTTCTTCACTTTTTTGCTTGCTCCCCTAATTGTTTTGAGCAGTGTACCTTGCCAGTTTTGGTTCTCGAGAGAGATTTTCCCTTAACTCTTGCTCTTTTTTTTTTTTTTTTTTTTTTGATTTTGCTCTTTGGATAGTCTTTCCATTAACCACTAACTATAAATTCGACCTGTCCCGAACAGGCATCCGGCAGCATGAGAAAAAGACAGTGGCATAGTTTGGCCACTCTTCCTCATTTCTTACATTGTGCCGGATATATTCGCGGTCCTTTCACTAATCCTGTTGGAAATCTTTGGGCTATAAATTCGCGTTATTCACAGCCAACCCTTCGGAAGAAAAAATTGTGATATGCAAATTAAGTTCACTATATATAATCGAAGTTTTCTAGTTAGAATATAGAGTACAGGTGAAAAGCAAACCAGAAATCAGGCGAGATTGTTACCAACACGTATCATTATGTTAGAACCCCCCTGGGTTCCACCCTGGACACCAAGATTAATTTGAGGCAAAGAATCACTAAGAGCCATTTGTATAGTAATAACTTGTATTTATTATATTGATTCACAAATCTCAGAAACTCTAATAACATATAATATTTCTATGTTAAGTCAAACAAAAGGGATTTACCTTTAATATTTAATTAAATTATGAATTATGAAATTAATCAATAATTACGCGTAGGATCAAATAAGGTCTGCCGAAATAGGAGGTCCGAGAAATACATGTAAGTCGAATTATTAGCTTTCATTAACTTAAACTAATTTCATTAAACTAACGATTGTTTTAAGCGGTAATAAACTATATTATATTACCTGGCATTACTTAGCTATCTTCAAAAGATGCCTTCGTAAATCACTAACCGTAACTCTTCAATATCGCAATCCAATTGAATCCTCCAAACTTGAGGCTACTGCTGCTGGCTCAATAGCCTTCATCCTTGTTAGCTTACAACGCTCGACTTAAATACCCTATCTACTTTGCATATCCCGTTCTCTTTTTGGAATTGATTGGAAATATACGCGAATTTATAATCCCCCAAAAGACGCCTAACAATATTAGTGGAAAGATTCCGTACAGACTCGTCACAATTATTGAAATATTGTGATTAAACACTTATTAGAAGAACGACAATTGATTAAAGTGACGATTGATCACTGAGATTAAATTAATATTAGATTAAATCACATAATAGTTTAGATCCTAAATAAAGTAAGGATCGAATTTGATAGTCTCCTAATCTTTCGTATATTTCGTTGTTGTTCCACTTTCACGATTAGCACCGAGACATTCTCTTACTGTTATTGATTGAATTTGTGTCGTTTTATTGTGTGATCAATAAATAGATTGATTGGATCACGGCTAGTGTTTCTTCCCTACCTCCTATATATCTAGGTGCCCAAGAAAGAGGTGAAAACCTCTCACAACCTTACGGCATCATGAACCACACACCCTTTTGTAAATTAGTGCAGTAAATTTATGAAATTGTTTACAGTTATAGTATAGAGTATGCATTATTGTATGAACTGCTATCAACCTGTTAATTATAATCGCTTATCGCCTTACCGTCTTACTTTTAGACATCCTTATTCTTTCTTGAGTCACTGGTATTTGTACAGTAAAAATTTTCTTCAAGCTTTGATCATTGCAAAATCGTTAATGGCATCATTGTAATTAATTTCTATGGTAATATCACTTTGAGTGCATAACAACATCAAACCGTTAAGCTTTTCATTTTCAATGGTAGTTGTTGTCCATAGTTTCATGCACATATACACACAAACACAACGCATAGATGATTCGCTAGGTAGTGTGGTTCATTCGCTGTAATTTTAATTTTTTTCTCTTTTTTCGCCCTCCACTTTTTGGCGCCCCCAAATCTTTTGCACCCTAGGCACGTGACTAGTGTGCCTAAGCGGAAAAACCGTCCTGAAGAAAACCCATTGCGAGCTTTAGTATTGCGAATTTTGAGAATTGGAAGCCAACTGATGTGTTGATTTTATCACTTAACAATAATTAAAAACTACAAGATCCGTCTCTAGTAGATCTGGTGTTGCTTCGCGATGTTAATAAAGAATCAACAAACTGAAAAATTGTAAATCGCGGAAAAGAGGAAACTTAAGAAAATTGTCATTATAATTCTTGCTTTTTTTTAAAAAAAATATATGTGCTCTCTGTTATTCTTATATAGGCTCTGAGCAAATAGAATAAAAATGTTAGAGATTATACTAGATTTGCATAATTGTAACTAAGTAGTACGGTTTTAAAATAAATTAAATACCAGTGCACACAAGTAATAAATATTAGATAATATTTCTTAAGGTAAATAAATGAATTTAGTTTGAGAGAGTGTAAGATAGAAAAAGAAATAATTTATATGATTGTTACGCAAATAGTTACTATAAAAAAACCGATTTGCGTCATTTTAAATAATACGCTAATAATAATGATTCTTTGGTATGCATAGTTAGACTGCAGTTTGCATATTAATGATCAACAGACGTAGAATCCAAACAGGAAAAGAAAGGCAGAAGGATGGAATATATATATTTTAAAATTATGCTTATCTTTTCAATTTGTAATTTCTATTTTATTTTCTAAAAATTTCAATCAACAACTCTGGCTTATATTTGTAAGCATTTCAAGTATTTTAAAAATAAATAAATAAAACGAATTTACTTTAAAATGATAAATCGCTAAATGTAATTATTTAAGGAAACTTTTTCTTGACTAAGGAACTTCAACTTAAATTGAAAATAAAAAAAAAAGAGAGAGAATATTCAATGCAGGCATCACAAAATATTTTATTATACATAAAATTATTAATAATATGTTTCTTACCATATTTTGAATGTGCTTACGACGTGCATTCATCATAAAATTTCTTTTTACGAGTGTTGTTATCGTAACTGTTTTTCATGCCAAAGATATTTTATATAACTAATGCAATTTATAAACAAATATCACGCACAAAATCAAATTTAGCAAGACAAAGATAAAAATAATATAATTTTTGTCAACCTCTCCTTCCTTTCTGTAAGGCAAAAACATACCACTTTGAGAGAAAATATAGTTCTAAAATTTAAGAGCAATAAAAATATTTATGAAATCTACAGCCATAAATCTATCAAAGTTAAGAGGGGAAAAAGCCACAAATGAATATTTTTCTATTGTTGGCATCTGTCTTTTTAACCAAAGAGTACCGCATTAAGCATCAATCTGCTGTCAAATTTATTGAGTTTTTGTAGCCATTTAGACGTCACGCAAAATCAAGTTTTATGATCCGTCTAATAGTCATTTAGTAAATTAAAATCATTAATCAAGTAGAATAATATTTTAGTAAAATTCTCATTGCATCAATTTTTCCCCTGTTTGTAAATTATATATATTAATAAACATAATTGTTTAATATTAATGATGGTTAGATTTTATTCTGATTTCTGTTGCACTAAAAACAAAAATATAAATCCTTATTAATAAAGCAAAAATAAAGCAATTAAAAATAATTGCACCTTTTATAAATTTTATAATTATATGCGTTCCCTATTCAGGATCATATTTGTTATGAGGGAAAGTATTTTTGCTTTCTACAATTTCGCCATATGAAATCATTTTAAAATTCATAACTTAACTGAGTTAAATATGCTGGTTTATGAAATCAATAATAAGAATGTAATTATTTTTAATCAGAATAATTTAAAATGCATCTTTATTTTTAAAATTAAAAATAATTTTGAAAGTGTTAAGCAATTACCAAACTATTTTTCTTTAATAAGGAATTTTTATTAAGCAGAAAAATTCTTTTTTTCCCCTACTCATTCATCTTTTTTCATTACTTATTTCTTTTTGCTTCTCTTTGCTTGCTCACATTCGAATAATATCAATGTGATCGTAGTTAAAGTTTTTTCTCTCTCTCTCTCTCTTTTGAAAAAAGGTTTTTCGTGATGCTGTAATAAATTTGTTACGTACTATTGCAACATTGCGAACACTCAAGATAGCTCGACAAGTTGGCAATCCATGTTGGCGCGCATGTGTCGTATTCGCTGAACTGGAAACTATGGGCTTCGTTTCATATAATGTCGCCAATACAGTTGTGATATTACGATATCGCAACAATTGCTTGAACTGGAATCGTTGAGCGAGAAGAAAGGCGTTGCCTCATTCGAAAACTTATTAACATTCAAACAGAACAAAAGACTCAACTTTGCAGGAAGATGCAACAGCCGTAGATTTATCAAAATCTAAAGACTTTTTCAATGAAGAGTTTAATGATGCAGCTTCAATGATGAATTGATCTAAAAAAGAGCACCAAGAATAAATTTTGAAAAAAAACCCTACATAATACATATAAATTGCAGTTTTACAATTTGATTAATGAGTATCAACAAATGCATAATCTGTACAATCAATGGGGATTGGTCCACCGTTAGGAGTAAGGCCCTTTCCCTCCCCCGGTCTTTTTAAATCTTATTTGATGATATTACAGATCATCCTGCGCCATCTATTATTAATTATATTTTTTTTACTAAAAAAAGCGGGATACAACGATATAACATATAAAAAACGGATAAATCAATAAATAAGTTTATGACAAGGAAAGAGACATTATGTAAATAAATTCTAAAGTCAAACAGGAAGTTTAAATAAAATAAAAATAAATTTTTTCCCCACAATTCATAGTCTTCAGCCACATATCCAAAAAGAAAAAAGAAAGAAAGAATGAAATCGAATAAAAAAAGAAGAGGAAAAAGAAAGAAGTAAAACAGAAAGAGAAAAAGGAGAGAGAGAAATAAACCTCCCTTGACAATCTAAAATAAAGTTCTGACGGCTACGGGCAATAAATCTAATCCATCTGCAATAGCGGACATTTATAAAAGAGAAAACGGTAAAAAAGTTCAAGTTTTTGCAGTGCTGCATAGTTATTCTATTTTGTATATCATTGTATGCATATTATGCATTGTGCGAAATATATTTCGCAAATATAGAATGCAGCTTTGATTCCTGTGTTTGATATGGCATTATTCTCCAGCAAGTTGGAGCGAAATTAGTCGTTATTATTACTGTTATTGGACTGTAGGACGGCGATTGGTTGAACACGGTGCTTAAACAGTCACGACTATCAAATTTTGTAGTCACTTTAAGAGTGTGAAATTTCATTTACGCGCTGCCTTGACTGACACTGCAATTGCCGGAGAGTTTTTTTAAAGGAGAAATTGCTTTGCGAAGGAAAATTTATGTCGGGAAACTTTAACTTTCGGGAGGTTGTTTGAATGAACACTGGGGTATCAGAAGCGATTTTTTGGCATTTCTTTTTACCTGTTTGTTTGTTTATTTATTTTTAAAGAAAATGTAAAACTCGTAAATTTTATACAGAATTGTAGTGTATGTAACCGCCTATATAGGTGTGTGATTTAGACAAAAAGAAAGAAAAATGGGAGGTGAGAACACTAAAAACCGGACGACATTTTCTCATGTGTTTTTAATTTTTCAGAACTCTAGATATGTCAAGATGTGTTTTATTTTATATTCGCGGTGCTTGTTGCTTATTTATTACCTTGCCGAATTAAATATTCTGCCTATTTTTGTACATTTTATGTATTTTTATCCTGTATTAACTTAGTTTATGTCCGTTGTAATGATCGTAAATTTTGAGCACTAAGGAAAAAAGGCGTCATGCTGTAGAAAAATCTGAACGTAATTTGATTTTACTTTTTATATTTTTGTTTAAATATAAATTTTTTAATAATAATTAAGTTAAATGAATGTTTTAATTAATTTAAACACTTTTGTGCATTATACAATGCAATAAATGTTTAAAGCCCAAAAATTCATTTCTGGCAACAAAACTCTTTTAAACAAATTAAACAAGATAATCAAAAACCTAAAGGTGAATTTTACAACAAACTTTTTATTTAATTTTGTAACTTTCAATCTAAATTTGAATCCAAGGAGCCTTTATCAATACAAGAATATTCATTTCGATAAAAAATAGCGTAACTGAATTGCAGAGTTATTGAAGAGTTGCAAGTCCTTCAACACTAAAAAGATATTACTTGAGTGAAAAATAGTCAAACTTGTGTGTGTGAATGCTTTTTGTTGCTAATGATACATAATGTATTACATTTTTCTTATATAATTTGAAAATATCTTTCGTGAATCTGGCTCTTTTTATACCCCATATTTTCCAAAAATTGCACTTTACTTATTGACAAGCATCTCTTTGAGGAAAATCCCAATCCCATATGGAAAATTTCCAGTTTGAAGATAGATATAAAAATGTAAAGCTCAGTAAGTTATAAATAATTTGCCCTTCTTTAAATATACTTTTTCCTGAATTACAATTCTATGTTTTTTGTCTAAATCTATTTTTTCAATATTAGAATCACAAACACCTTTGTACTTACTTTACTGGAGTTAGAATCAGAATTTCTTAAATCTTATTTCCCAGCATTACAAGCCTGCATTCCTCTGAATGTACTTTTTTCCGCATTACAATCCTGTACTTGATGGCTGTCTTTCCAGCATTACAAGTCTGCATTTCTCTAATTCTACTTTTCCGCATTGCAAAGCCCTGTATAACTTGCTCTCTAAATCTATATCTTTCCAGTATTACATTCTATAACTTAATAGATCTATCAACCACACACACTTACGTAATCTTGGAGACAATTACTTTCAATGAAAGTTGCATTTCAAACGAAGCCCCAAGACTTTCATTTAGTTCATTGAAATATCCCAAAGTCTTATTACTCTTGGATTATAAAATTATTTAAATTGCAATTGTCTATTTATTTTAAAATCGAGACCTTTAAATCAGATATTCGAGAGAGAAATAGTTTTGTGCGTATAACAGAACATCAAACCATATAGTAAATTCGCATACACAAAATAATCAGAAAAAATATCAACTTACAATTTTCAATTACAGCTCATCAAATGTATCAAAAAAAGTTACACAGATTATCCACAGTAATAATGTACTTAAGCAAAATTTTCAGTGGATAGAAAGATTTTACAATAATCTTTACCGGTGTCACACAAGGGGAATGGGGGTCCCCGGTTACGGACTCCGCCCCCAAAGCCCTTGATCTTTTTTCGATTGATTATAATCTTATGTATATAGTACGTAAAATTTAGTCAAGCATTTGTTATTATTAATAAATTGTATTAATCAATACTAGTTATTTATTCAATAATGATTTTTTTTGCTGTTTTTTGTTCCCGGAAATCGACAAAATCAAAAGGGGTCGTATCAAAGGGGTGTCGTATTGAAACATGATACAAGAAGGGTGGACTTTCGACCCTGGATCCCCCTTCCCCTTGAAAAAAACAGTATGGAAGTCAATTCTATTTATAATCGTGGTGAAATAGCTTTATTCGTGTTTCAAAATTAAAATTCAGTTATTTAGTCAGTTTTATGCAGTGCTGCGGTCATCGTAAAGTTTTGACATGTGACCCTCACTCTCTCACAACTAGTTTTTTTTTCTTTTCATGTTTTTGAGTTTATTTATAATAAAGTAATTGATTCGCACATTTTAAAAGTTATTATTTTATTTTATATAATTGAAAAATATATTATTCGAAATTTTCGAATTATGGTTTCAAAGTTCGTAAGAAGGGAGGTTATTCCGCATATTCTTCAAGAAATATCCAATGAGGAACAATTTGAAGATGATTTGACTTTAACCGCTTTATCTACCGCATTATGATTTACTGCGGTTTTTTTCATGCAATATTTTTTTTCTTGATGGATATTTTTCTAAGGGATATACATAAACAAAATACTCAACTTTGGGGAATTTAATCCGTTGGAGATAATTAATTAATCAATCAAAGACACTCAACTGTAAAATTAGTTATACACACTGTTCACTTAAAATAAATAGTCAAATCGTTTTCTAGGGTCTTCATTAACATACAAAAAGAATAAGACACCTTTCGACATTAACTATTTTTTTCGGAATAAAAATGACAAACTTCGCAATCAGCTGAAAATGTTGTCAGCTGACAACGCAATTTCTGATATAAAACTATTCGTCTCTTCCCCGATAAAACACTCATCATAGAACCCGTACTGCCATGTATCTTGAAAGAGTGGATTTTAAAGAATATTTTTGCAAAATATCGACAGAGTATTCGTAAAAATGGCTGCTCCATGTAATTTTAACGTGATTGGTACTTATAAGTAGCGTCGGTAGATAAAGATTCATTTACTTTACACTCTGCAGCAACACTTGGGCTGTTAGTGATGAATCTCATAATATTAAACCATGGTCAAATTCCGAGGACATCGCATGATATCTACACCATACCAATGGGAAAATTTTGAGCCTCGACAGATTTAACGTGCGTCAGCTCTTCCACGCCGTGGGTCTTCAGTAACACTCGGTCTCGAACCCGTGGCTCAATAACATCCAACCCGAGTTAGAGACCATGACTAATAAGGAATACAGAAGGCCAGAATAAGATTTACTTCGTGAATGTGATTGCGATCTCAGTGATGATATCGAAGTAAACTATTATCAGCAATAAATATGACTGATGATGATTGAGAAGAAAAGTTTTTAAAGGTGACGCGCGCGCGTTTTTTATTTCGAAAAAGGCAAGAAGTGTAATGTGCCATAAAACATAATATTTCAAGAGCTGAAAGCTGAAATAAAACATTGTAAAAATTCATATAGTACTAAAATATCTCTAAAAAATCACAGAAGATAAACCGGATCACTTTTGAAGGTAATAGATCAGAGCTTCTCAAACTTTCAATACTTGCGACCCAATATTCAATCATAATTTCTATCGCAACCCCCTCCATACAATAACAATGTATTGAATTCAATGATACTGAACTTAGACGCTGAAGCTGCCACCGGCGTATATGAATGTCTTGCTCAGTCAAAGCGTTAATTTCCCTGGACGTATACATACGTCTTTCCGAAGTATGATATTTTCTGTGCATTGCTTTCCATAAAATTATTCTAAAAGCCTTAGAATGGAATAAAAGGGACTTGACAGTGTTATTGAAGGATTTACTTACTTCAGAGGATTTGCTCATTTTTATTCCTTCTCCACCCCTTCTCCCCAATACATCACTTACGCGGAAGATTACATTGGGGTACCTTTTTATCGGCAGTTAAAGGATTAATTGTAAACCGTACAAATTATCAAGATAAGTGTTAATTTTGTATTCGTATAATTTTATACCAGACAAGCCCATGGGTTCACTGGTAAGTTTTATAAACTAGTGTTCTTAACTCTTATACTATAGTTATATTAATTACTAGCTGGCATACCGGTTCTTCGCTCGGGTGAATTGAAAAATTAAGCAATACAGACTGAAGGATAAAGAATTTTTAATGATTTAATTTTACGTGAATTGTACATTAAAAAAAAAGATTTTTTCATATCTCAGCTGAAAAAAAAAAAAAAAAAAAAAAAAAAACCATGTTCGCTAAATTTTAAGTCTGTAGATATAATATCTGATTACAATTTTTTTTTAAATTTATAATGCCCCGTAACTCTCTTCCGAGTCGATTTTTGAAAACACCTTCCTCTTGCTCAGCAAAAGTAACACATTGATACAAATTTTGTGTAATAAGCGCTTAAAATAGTGTAAATAATTTGTATCTGGATGTGTAATACGTTAATATTATTCTCTGACGCATTTCTTTACGTTAAATAGCTTTTTTACCTGCGACTTCACCCACGTGGAATTTAACAAAAAAGTGTTTATTCAATTCGCAGAGTTTACGAGAACTTAATAATTATGCATTCCACGTAAAGAAATACCTATGCTATAAGAATAATGTCATTCTTCTACTTAGTGAATCAATGTTACTTTTTTGTTTTATCTTTTTTCTTTGTTGTTTGTTAATTTTTGGTTTTTTGTATTAAGTTTATTGAACAATCTCTCTATATACAACATTAAATTTAATGAAAAAATTTCTGTATATACAATATTAAATTTATTAATTTCAAAGTAAATAAAAACTGAACTATTTTCATGAAAGAAAACCTAACGAGACGTTTAACATTGATTTCTAATTATTACTTAACCCCTCCCAAGACCAGCTTAAGGAGAAAGAAGCATTTCCCCAGGCCCACGCACACGGAACCTGGCAAATTTCCCGGTTAAGCCTAATTTCATCGGATATTGCTCATTATTTCATTGGGTTTAATATTGTTTTCATGGGGAGTCCTAATTTCTTTTCTAAAATTAAAGTAGCCTAAGTTACTCCTTATAACATTAGCTATCTGCACTATACTTCACTACAATTAGAAATTTATATCGCTTAAAGTAAGTAGCTGTATACCAGCAGTCAAAAAAACATTCAAGTTAATAAATTTGCAAAAATTCAAAATTAGGTAAGTACGAGTCTACCCCAAACCGGAGATTAGCCAGAACAAACAGAGACACAGACAGACACACAAGAATTTTTAAAATTCTATAATAAAAATAGCCTAAGTTATTCCTTATAACATTAGTTATCTGCCAGTGAAAATTTCGCCAAAATTGGTCCAGCAGTTTCAGCGATAAGCCGGAACACACAGACAGACAAAAATTTTAAAAATAGATTTTTTCATATAAGTACCGTATATGCTTTTAAATGCATTTAGTAGAAAGTTGTTAATTTCAAATTGCAAACAGACACTTCATTTTTATTTATATGTATAGATAAAATACATTGTGCATTACTGATACATTGATAAGTGTATTACATCAGTGTAAATGTGTATTTTATTTTTTATTATGCCAGAATGTATTTCGTTTATTTACTTTCAGTAAATTAGTATTTTTTTATATATAATCTTTTATTTTTGACTTTCTATATGCTCTCCCCCCCCCTTGAAGAGTTATCACGTCCCCCTAGGTGGCACGCCCCACAGTTTGAGAAACGCTGTAATAGATGTAAATATGATAGAAGTTTTGAACTATACAGATCAATCTATAGATCAAGTAGGAGGAAAGCCAAACAGGAAACAAAATGGTGTTATACATAAAAATACTATGTTTGATAACAATAAAAAGAGAATATTATACGCCAATGTTAATAAGTTATTTAAAATGATGATACAATCACAGAGATCGCGGAACTCTGAATAAAAAAATACGTTATAATTTTTTCCCCATTTTCAATTATTAAAACATTAGTACAGTTCATTTATTTGCGGCCACTAGAACCGAAAAAAAATATATAAGTACAAATAAGAACAAAACACAAGTTAATTTAAAAATCTAAGAACAGTTTTTTAATACTCGCGCAAAAGATTTAAACTGCGCTAACTGGATGTTTCATAACGAATCTAAACATCCATAAATATTTGATTCATATTTAAAGATAAAAATTCGGATATAACGTGAGAATGAGAGAATTTCACAAATATTTTCAAGTTTCCATGTGAAATTGTTTCCGTTGAATTCTAATTCGGAAAGTTTTATCGTTGTAACTATTTACCGGTTGTTCGAAATTATTTACTATTGTGATACCAAGTAAGTGCGTTTATAAACAAAGCTAAAATTATTGACATTTAATCTGCATCGATTTTTAAAGTGCTCGTTTGAAAAAAATTGTACGAAAAATAGGAAAGATAGCCGCAGAGAATTAAAAAAGAAAACAGTAATATTTCTATCGTTCTTTTATATTTTTCGTTTTCTCTTTAGCATTTTCTTCACAATATACCTTCGTTTTGATTATAAGTTTTTGTTTCGTGTATATGGATGGGAGTTATATGTTAAACATTTGGAATGTTTATTTGATCAATGCTAGCTTTTGAGTTTGACATGTCAGCCACACACGAAGTTTTTAAAGATTTTTCATTGTTATATGCTTATTTAAGCATTTGAAACAATCTTTTGTTCGGAGTGTTTATATTAGCTCAAACCATCGGTTATTGTTGTTACAACGTGGTTTTCTGTCTTTCGATCGGAACTCATTGCTATTAGTGGTGCTCTCGATAATGCTCTCAACTCTTATAAGGATAGTATCTGGATCCTGAGAGACAGTAGAAGCTCCATCCAATATTTGAAGAATTGGCAAAAAATAATGCACAGTACTGGTCTAGATATTTTATCCAAATTAGTTAGCTTGGTCAGAGGAAACAAGTTTGTCTCCAGTGGATTCCATCACATGTGGGTGTGCCTGGGAACGAAGCTGCTGATGAGCTGGCTGGTAGGTGATGTGATCTCCCTAACCCCAGTTCTACTGTCTTAACCCATTCAGAAATTTATTCCTTAAAAAAATGAATTTGACTTGGTGAAACCCTCCTGCTCACCACTGGTATGCAGCTAAGAGTCCTTGCCTATCTATACAGTGCAGGAGTTCCAGGGCTCATCAGACGGCCTTGGCGCGCTTTAGAAGCGGTCACCTGCGTAGTATGACTTTTGTGCAGGAGGTAAAATCTTTCTTTACCTGTCCCTGCTCCCTCCTTGCTTCTCCTCTGCTCATCTTCTGGACTGCTGGGGCATTTCCCTGCGACAGTTGTATGAAGAGCAAGGGCTGGTGTGTATTACGCGGAAAGGTCAAATAGACTTGGTGTAGGCTTTCCTGATCCAAGGGGATTGGAAATAACAACAACACTGCAACAACAACAACGTGGTTTTGTTACTTTTTTTAAAAAAATATTTTATCATTTTTTTAAAAATCTTATTACATACGAATTTTTTTCAAGGTATTTCCCGTTGACCAAGGTAACCACATGGTCATTGTTTCGAGCTAGTAGCCAGGGACGTCTTAAAACTTCTTGAGGCCCTGGCCCTCCTCATAAATGTAGGCCCCACCTATGACCCTTAGAAGTAGACAGTTAAAAGTAGCAAATGCTATAAAATACTGTTCAAACAATAACCCAAAAGAGATAAATGAGTATAATTTACAATCGCACCAACCGGCTCGACCGACTGCCACCTTTTGACGCGGTAGCCCAGTGATCAAGGTATCGGATGTCATGAGTTCGAGCCGAGTACCACTAAAGATCCGCCATGTAAGAGAGAGATGCATGTTAAATCTGTCGAGAACTTAAACGTCCTCCCGTTGGTGTTGTGTGGTAATTAGGAGAGAGGGGGGCAGCTCAGGTGCCGTCCTCGTTCCATGACCATGGTTCAAAATTACGATGTCCGTCACCAAAAGCCCTCGTGTAGCTGAACAGTGCGAAGTTAATATTCACTCACTCGCCGCCTTTTGACTGAATGAGTAATGATGGTGTATGGTCGTATGACTAGGCCCAGTGGAGACACAAGGGGGAGGGGTCGGGACCTCCCAAAGCCCTTGATTTTTTTCCGATTGGTTATAATTCTAAGTATATAATACGTAAAATTTAATTAAGTATTTGTTATTAATGATTTATTAATTAATGCTAATTATTTATTCAATAATTAGTTTTTTACTGTATTTTGTTCCCAAAAATCGACAAAATTAAAAGGAGCATGGTACAAGTATGGTGAACTTTCGATCCCGGACTCCCCCCTCCTTGAAAAATTCCTGTGTGTGCTACTGACTAGGCCTATACATCGATAACTGTCATCATCACATGTATCCAGTTGACATGTCTAAAATTCCCAACTTTTCGGAGAATACAACCGGAAAACATTTGACCGCTGAAATTATTTGAATCATTAAGGCTGACTCGCGTCCATTGTGCTCTAGGCCTGGGTCCAGCGGACCCATGTCTAAAGGCGTCCCTCCTCAGGGCTGGTGTTGTTTCTATCAAACCGTGAGTTCAAATACTGGTTCAACTAAAGGGCTTGCAAGGTAGAAAGCAGATAAAATCTGTTGAAGTTCAAAGTCTTCACGTTAGCGTAGTGTGGATGTTTAGAGAATAGGAAGGCAGCTCAGGTGACATCCTCATCACTTGACCGAGGTTTAAAATTATGAGGTCCTTCATTGGATAACTGTTTATTAACATCGCACTTTAAGGTACACGAGGACTATTGGATAATTGCCCAAAGGAATCGAGCTCATCCGAAAAAAGTGCTTAGAGCTACAAACCGATCTGCCGGGAAGCAACTACCCGCACATCCAGCCTTTACTGAAACAAAAGCTTACAGTTAACATTTTTAATGTGCACAAAGATAAATTTACTTACGACTCAGATTTTAAATAATAAGTTAAAAAAATACAGTTATAAATAACAGGCGGGTGTCAACGACTTGTAAAGAACGGAATTTTAGTTTCAAAGTAGAAAGCTGGAAGTAAAAAATAAAGCAAAAGATAGACTCTTCTAACTACCAAGCCACTCCAAAGGGAGGACTTTGAGTCACAACATATTTAACGTGTATCAACCACTTTACACGTAGGTTTTTAATGCTGCCATTAGGACTCGGACTCACGACTTAACGTTGCCAGCCACGAATTCATGACATGACCACTAGGTTACCGCGGGCATCGTCCGTCGCCGAGTGAATGAATGAGTGAACATTAACGTAGCACTATTCAGCTACTGGAGGGCTTTCGGTGACGGACCTCGTAATTTTTAGCCATGGTTAAAAATTGGTCGTTTGATGATCTACAAATAGCATTTTGGACTCTTTCTTTCTTGTGTCTTTTTGACAAGGCGAAGTGCTACATTATGGCTTCATAGTTTTCTTCATAGTGATCTTTAGGCAGCATTTGAAAATTTCAAATCAACTCAAACGTTTCATGTCTAACGCTTTTCTCATATTTACTTTCTCTATCTTGATTAATATGCATTATTTCAGCAGGTTCTTCAATTGCTTGATCAGTTTCAACTTCCTTCAATAGAGATCACAGATGGCCATTTTTTTTTACATTCTGCTCATTTACATTTATAAACCATAATAAGTCGTACAACACAGCAATCAAAACCACAAAATTGTTCACAAAGGGGGGGAGAGGTCCTTGGGTCTGAACCCCCAAATTCTTTGTTTTTTTTATTCATTATAGTCCTATGCATATAGTAAACATTTATAATTTGTTATTAATGATTAATTGTATTAATTAATGAAAAATGATTAATTCAATAATGAATTTTTCACTGCTTTTTGTTCCGGAAAAATCGACAAATCAAAAGAATATGTTAGACGGCGTATTGGTGCATGATTGTGGACTTCCGACTTTAGACCCTCCCCCCCTTGAAAAATTCCTGTGTGTGCTACTGACTTGAAGCTTTTCTAAAAAGAAAAAAAAACGCTAGAGAACGGATAAAACGAAGACGGTTAAGAGGAAACCTGCTGAATTCTCTATTAAGAATTGACAGCCGAGGGCTTTGTCGATTCCTAGAGACATCGTAATGGACGAAAGAGAAAGCAGAAAATTAAAAAAAAAAGAAGCTTGAAACTCTCTTCCCAGTGCTGGAAGCCGCTCGATGTCTTTAACAAAAGGTAATTTAGGTAACAAAATAATCTCCCGGTGAACTTCAGACGACAGGCAGGCTGAGGGGGTGGAGTCCCTAAAGCAAATAGAGTTTTCGAACACTTCTATCTTCTCTCTTTTTTACCCCCATTTTATTCTTTTTATTTCTTTCGCGTCGCTCTTTTAAAACCTAACCGCCGGTCGTTAGGAAACTGCAACCATGTAATCAAGAAGAGGACGCAATCATAATAATAAAGGAGAGTATACGGAGAAGATGGGGGTGGAGTGAAAAGGAGCGTCATTTCTTCTCTTCACTTCGCAGCCTGTACCCATCGACATTCCCACGAAAAAGTTGGACCTCCCTCGCCGGCTGGAGGTGTGAAACTGGGTTTTTGCTCGGTCATAAAGCATCGGTACGGACCCCCCATTTTGTCTTATTTCCCATCAGTCTCTAGACTAAGTTGAAATTAAACAAACAAAAAAATTGTTCAAGCAAATAATGAGAGAAGACATTAGCGTAAAAAAGTTGAATTTCCAATGAAGGTGCAGTTAGTTTTTTAAAAAAATAAACTACATGACTTATTTGACCTTCAAATACAAATAAGCAAAAAATGTTATCTAAATTTTATATTCCTCTTAAATACAGAAAAGCAAATAGCTACGTTAAATTGGGTACTCAGCTTTAACCACCAATTGCAGAAGTTCCCAGACTTTGTCTCATAGACTCCTCACCATGTTTTTCGGTTATGTTGCCTAATATTGAATTTTTATAAATTGATCAACTTAAATGTCTTTTTGACAGCTGGTATAGAGCTATTAAATATTTAATTAATACATAAAATAACTGTTACATACAATAATTGAACAACAAACAAATGTTTTTAAAGGAAAAGATGAATCTGGGGTGCTTAAATAACTAATTTTCAGCATTTGGCAATAACCTTGTTCGGTTTAATCCTAAACCACCTCTGTTAGTATATTGTCCAGTTTTTATTTTTCTTTCTTTGTTTTGGGGATTGGCAACCGCACTTAAATGCCTTCTCACTAGAGAAAGCAATTAAAAACTCTCACGACAGTCCACAATTCAAAACAAATTACAGGTAAGTCTTTTTAAAGTGAGTGAGTGAATATTAACGTCGCACTGTTCAGCTACACGAGGGCTTTTGGAAGCGAACCACGTAATTTTGAACCATGGTCAAGTGACGTGGACGACACCTGAGCTGGCACCCCCTCTCCTAACTACCACACCAAAAGTCTTTTTAAAGCAAAAATTGACATTTTTTCAATGTGACCATATGAATTCATTGCTTACATTGGCATTACCATAGTCAATACATTCTCAATCCTAGTTTCAAAGTCTGAATTGAGTGCATTGAAATGTTGAACGTTGGTTAAAACGTCCTGACTAATTGTGTGTCTGTGACAAATTGCGAAATCGGGCAATTCGTGACTTTCAGTGATATACATCTTTAGCTTAATTATGGAAAGAAATGGTCCTTGTTTTTATAAAATTTAAGCTGTCCCCTTGTAACTGCAAATAAACATTAAATTCTCGATCTTGCTTAAGGAGAGCCACTATCCTAGAACCCCCTTTACACCCCATGTACCCCCAAATTATTCTTTCGCTGACGTGAATCCCTGCAGGACATTATAAACCTTGGGGGTCGATATAGACCACTTTGTGAATCACTGACCTATTGCATAGTATAAAACTCCGTTCTTCTCCTCCATTTTGTTTAACTTTCTAATTTATGTTAAATTACGACTCCTCTTACGAGAATGCACACCCTTCAACCATCAGAACATCTGTTCAATTTCTAAGAAGAAAACATGTTGAGCTTAAAGGCAACTTTATTCTTCGGCATTAATATTATAAAAAATACGCAAATTATGCAACCCTTTTCTTACAAGTAATGTAATTATATATATATATATATATATATATATATATATATATATATATATATATATATATATATATAATGAGTTTATGTGTGTGCAAAATTACTACAAATTAATGAAGGAGAAATGGAAAATTAAGTTTAATGTAATGTTTTTAGAATGGTTTAATTTTAACTACCATTGTGTGTAATTATGTTAATATTTTTTCAGTCATTCTTTTGTTTAATTAATAAGTCAGTCTTTTTTTTTTTTTTTTTTGAGAAAACAAATTTTGACATAGGTTGTTACTAATCAGTTAACACAAATAAAATCAAATTTAGATTCGGCTTTTCCTTTTGATAAACATTTTATTGAGTGGGTGAGTGAATATTAACGTGTCGCACTGTTCAGCTACACGAGGGCTTTTGGCGACGAACCACGTAATTTTGAACCATGGTCAAGTGACTTGGACGACACCTGAGCTGGAACCCCCTCTCCTAACTACCACACCACACCAACGGGAGGACGTTTCAGCTCTCCACAGATTTAGCGTGCATCACTGTCCTACACGGCGGGTCTTTAGTAGTACTGGACCCGAACTCGTGACAAAGCTAGCCACGATTCGATACTTATACCACTCGGCTACCGCCGCCAACAACATTTTATTGAAATTAATCCTAGAAATGGTTAACTTATATATTAATTCACATTTTTTTTTTAAAAAAATCTTAAATGTTACAAGCAAGCCAATCAGATATTTAAATCTCTTTTGACTACTGACTAGATTCTGAACCAATATGTAGACGAGGTAGATGAGTCGTCAAAGCCGCGAACTTGTGACCAGTTTCGTTATTTGTCATGTCATAGGATTGAGTCCTGGGGCCATTAAGGATCCGCTGTATTGGTGAACTGATGCGCGTTGAATTTGAAAATCCTCACGTTGATGAAGTATGGAATTTTGGAGAGGGGGTTCTCTCATCTCTTAACCTTAGTTTAAAGTAAAGATGTACCTTCATCCTAGTTGTAAATAAATCAATTTGAGAACTAGAAAATTAATGCCCAAATTCACTGTATTCTTCCCTTAAATTTTAGCATCAGCTATAATATATATACTTTCTATAATATATAATATACACTGGTGTGCAAAAATTAAGGACGAAGTCGAAAAATTAGCATATCAGCTGAACGAAGAGGCAGAACGGACAGAAAGACCAATCAGGAGATTAAGTAAGGTGATGTACGGTAGCACATGCGCAGATATGCAGGTAGACGTAATGGGGGAGTGTCTGAGTAGTATAAAGCATGTTGTCGGTTGTAAGATCAGTATTTCTGGCAAAGAGATTGCACGCCGTATAGCAATTAAAATCACACCGAGTTGCTGCCTCAGCGAGAAATGGCGAATAATCAGTCTGTTAGACGACATCTGGATACTTTTACCCGAGGTCGAATCATTGGAATTTGGAGGAAGGCCGCTATGTGACAAGTGTGGCTGCAGAGTTCGGAATTGCTCACAGCATCGTTTCAAGACTTTGGAGACAATTTCAAACTACAGGAACAGCTATCCGGGGTTCAGTAGTGGTCATCCACGAGGAACCACACCCGCAGATGACCGGTACATTGTCTTACAGGCCAGAAGAAACAGGCGGCAGACAGCGGGAGAAATCGCTAGACACACGACACAGGCGACTGGACGACCGATATCGCGTTTTACCGTGGCCAGAAGACTGCACGGTGGTGGTCTGTTTGCACGACGCCCTGTACGGTGTGTACCTTTAACGCCTGCCCATCGGAGAAGGCGTTCTCTGTGGTGCCGGGAACACCGAAATTGAGAGACAATGAATGGGGACGAGTACTCTTTACAGATGAGAGCAGATTCAGTTTGAGTAGCGATTCTCATCGCATACTCATCTGGAGAGAGCGGGGAAGCCGCAATCATCCCTCGAACATCATTGAAAGGAACAGGTATGGAGGTCGCGGTGTTCTCGTTTGGGGAGGCATCATGCTTGGTAGTCGTACAGACCTTCACATCTTCGACGCAGGTTCAGTCAACGGGACCCGTTATTGTAACGAGATTCTTCTTCCATATGTGCGTCTTTTTAGAGGCGCTATGGGTCTGCAGTTCCTTTTCATGGACGACAATGCACCATGTCATCGCACAGTAGCTGCCAAACAGCTCTTAGAGAGTGAGGATATTGAACGTATGGATTGGCCGGTACGATCTCCGGATCTCAATCCCATCGAGCATGTATGGGATTTTCTAGGCAGACGCTTGGCAGCTCGTACCTTACCACCAGTAACGATTCGGGAGCTTCGATTGGCGCTGCAAGACGAATGGGCAGCAATGCCTCAACAACTCATTGACACCCTCATTCTCAGCATGGGCAGACGCTGTGAAACCTTCCTAGCAGTCAGGCGAGATCATATCCCCTACTAAAGACCGGATGTTTCTTGCTGGACACCCATCACAGGGATGTTTCGGCCTTCAGTCGCATTGCGCTCCATGCTACTTTTTCAATAAAGGTTCTTTTTATCCCTCTGATTTCTCTTTTAGTAAGTGTTGCTTACATATTACACATGTCCTTACGTATTGGGGATCTTACGGTATTAAATGTGTTGATTTGGAAAGCTTTTGTACAAAGCTATACTGAAAAAACCGTCTCGTTCTTAATTTTTGCACACCAGTGTATATATTCTTACTTCTTGAATCAATCTTTTTTTTTCAACAACATTTTAAGTATTCGTTAAATTCAGTAAAACAATACAGTTATCCTTTTTCAGTTCATTTACATGAACGAGAAAAGAAAGAGAATTCGCTGGAAAAATTAATGTAGATATTATAGAGTAAAATAATAAATAGTGTAATAAAAAATAAGAGGGAAAAATGTTGCGTTATAAAATGTGGATGGAATTCCTTAATTTTTTTCATTATATGTCACAGAACAAACTAGTAAAAGGAGGAGGGCGCATGGACAACGATCTTAATAATCCAATTCTAAGTTGGTTGAAAACACCGCTTTATAATTATACAACAAATGCAAATGTTGTAATTACGAAATGTGATTAAGTAACGATAACGACACCAAAACTGGTACTCAAATCTTTTAGCTTTTACTCCCCATCCTGTGAAGATTTTGATGCCCCAAGTCCATTTTATGAAAATTAAATTTCGCTATTCTACATATTGTTTCTTGGGTGGAATCTAAATTCTAATATACGGCTCGATTTACACAGTATGATGTAGACCACTTGAGGATCATTGTCTCACATTTCTGTTTAAATATTACTACAGTTTGAGAAGCACTTTTTAAAAATTATGTATGTATTCAATAACTTGACCATGACAGCCGATTGACATGGTCTTAACCACATGTTCAATAACTTTTTGGTGCAGCTGTACTTTCGAGTTTGAATTCCACTAAAGTTAGGCTCATTGTATAATCACTCAAAAAAGTATTGGGACACTTGGCATGCATAACTGTAAAGTCATTTATAAAAATATTTATCACATTAAAACAAAAACAAAATGAATTAAGAAATATTTTAACACTTGATGTACAGTATACAAGGAAAACTCTTTATTAATGTATTATAGAATTATAATTTTATCTAGCTTTTCAAATATAATTCAAAGGTATACTGGAGTCAAAAAAGTATTGGAACACTTTTGAAATGAGAAATTTAACAAATATACAACGTATTAACATAATTTAATTTAACACCACTGTTTTAGTCTAGAAGTTTAAACATGAACGTTTCAACAGATAAGATTATTTATAGAAAAAATGACGAGAAACAAGAATGTATCGGTTGGTGTGGGTTGATTGATTGATTTGGCGACGGACCACGTAATTTTGAACCATGGTCAAGTGACGTGGACGACACCTCAGCTGGCACCCCCCTCTCCTAACTACCACACCACACCAACGGGAGGACGTTTCAGCTCTCGACAGATTTAACGTGCATCGCTGCCCTACACGACGGGTCTTTAGTGGTACTGGGATCGAACTCGTGACCAGGCAAGCCACGATCCAATACCTATACCACTCGGCTACCGCGGCCACTCGGTTGGTGTGGGAAGTCTTATAATAAGTCAATAGAAAGAGGGGAAATCAGTTCGCTGTATAGGAAAAACCTTGAAATCGAGTAAGTCAACTGTTTTTAACATCATTGACAAGTTCAAGAAAATAAATAGTGTTGAAAACAAGCAATGATCAGGGAATCTAGAGATATTTAATGAACGTGAAGAGGGGTAAAGTGTTGTGTGAGACAAATTTACATTAATACAAGAACTACAGCAGTTAAAATGACTTCACAATGTAAAAGTAGGTTTGGGTAATAAGTAAATCCTGAAACTGTTAGAAATGTTTTAAGAAAACATAAGTAGCATGGAAGAGTACCTGAAAGAAAGCCCTACATTAGCCAGTGGTGTAACGTACACCCCCGCCACCACTGCACCGCGGGGGGCAGGACTCTAGGGGCCCCAAAACTTGAGCGATGCCGATTGCGTAAGATCCGGCTACGGCACAAAATCTGATTTTGCAGGGGGCCCGAAAATTCTCCGTTATGCCACTGGCTAGGTTGGCATTTGCTAAAATGTATGTAAGACGGCCAACAGAACATTGGGAAAATGTAATGTTTGTTGATTAAAGCAAATATAACATTTTCGGATCGGATGGCAAGCAAAAGGTTTGGTGGAAATCAAATACAGTAATACATGTAAAAAATTTACGGCCTACTGTCAAATATGGAAGGTGTAACCAAATTGTTTGGGCTTGCATGGCAAAATCTGGAGTCGGGAACTTACATTTTATTCATAGTATAATGAATAAATATGTCTATCTTGACATTCTCAAGTGAAATTTAAGGCAAAGTGTGAGCAAGCTGGGAATCTCAGGGCATTTTAATTTAAGGCAAAGTGTGAGCAAGCTGGGAATCTCAGGGCATTTTAATTTATACCAAGATAATGATCCGAAACATACTGCAGATATTTGCAAGTTATGGGTCCTCTACCACTGTCCTAGTGTTATTAAGATTTCTGCACAAAGTCCAGATCTTATTCCCATTGAAAATGTGTGGGATTATTTGCAGCAAAAACTATATGAGCACCAAATTTCTAACAAGCAGGATTTAAGAAAATATTTGGTCAAATAGTGGACTAAAATCGATAGATAGTTTTGCAAAGAAGTGATCCAATCCATGCCAAATAGACTTCGATAGATAAAAAGCAAGAGTGGGGCCGAACAAGATATTAATTTCTAAGTTTGAATCGATTTTCTTAATTTATTGGGAAGTGTCCCAATGCTTTTTTGAGCATGTTTTTTAACTCAATTTTTTATGATCAATTTTAACCATAATTTCATTAATGTATGTGAGTTCTGTTCAAATAATTATTATTTGTATTTATACCAAAATAGCATTTGCTTCTTATTTTTGGTTTTATTTGCATATTTAAGTAAAATATTACGATAAATATCTATGAACTGGTAGTGTGTCCCAATACTTTTTTGAGTGACTGTATGTAAAATCTATCAGACTTAATTCTTCTCGTTGAGGTAATATGGCTGGGGAAAAGGGATCCATCATTTTTTCGAAATTTCTGTGAATACATTAAATCTGCAATATCAGCTTCTGAGATTGTAAACATCCAAAGAACTATTTAAAGAGAATTGTGTTACTGATAACCTTTTTTACAATTGTATCTGTCTTTAAAAATAATTGTGTGCAACTAATTCCTATAGCTAAAATGAAAAGAAAAAAAAACTCTTTTAATAAATCGCAAAAATTGCTACATATTTACGAGAAGAATTGATGACTCGAAAGGACAGTGAGTGAGTCGAGTGGATGAGTTTGGGAGGAACCTTTTTAAACCATGGTCAAGTGACGAACTCGATACCTGAGCTGTCACTCTCTCTCTCCCTCTCTAAACTTCACATCATGTCAACGTGAGGATTTTGAGAAATGACAGAATTAACATGCATCTGTTCCTCTGCACAGTGTGTCTTCAGTGACAGTAGGGTGATAACTCATGACCACTAGGCTACCGTGGCTATGACTCTAAAGAGCAAGAATATTGTAGTGTCGTGACTCCCAAATTTGCTTAATTCCTGCATAAAGAGAAGGATCACACAGCTTAAGTAAAATATTTTATTTACAAATCTGGGTAAAAAATTTTCACCAATATTATGGTACTTATCCGTCGCTGGAGAAAATATCGTCCATATCGCTGTTCTATGATCTTCCCGATCTGCTCCCACTGGCACAGAACCTATCGCAGGTCTCTCCATCTTATCATAGAAGACCAATAGCTGGTGTGGCTGCCCCGCAGCCTCTTTCGCCTGTCTCTCCAAAGTCCCCTGGTCACCCTCCAAACCGTATTTTTAAAACCTCTGGGGCCAGCCTCTTTCACGCCCTCAATAATTTTTGATTGGCAAGGATCACAGATCTGCCCATGGCACCATCTGTCTTAGCCCCAATTGCCATTGGTTATTCAGGGACAACAGTCTGTCTGGACTGAGATCCTCTGTAGAGCCGCACTTCGCAAACCATATAGAGGGTTTATAAATCGAACTGTCATTTCGACACAGTAAATGCACTCCTTGGCATATCTTGGCACAAAAGGCCGAAACTCCTTTCCATACAAGAGCATCACCGCCAACATGTGGGAGGGAACAAAAGTGTGGACAGCCATCAAAACAAATGTGTCTCTTCTAAGGATCTCTGTTTAAAAAAATGTCATCTGATGAATCTATTTGCCTCTAGGCGTCGGAGAAGAACAGTCAATAGTCTGCTCAATATCAGTTTCACCCCCGGGGGGGGGCAATCTGCCGTCTAAAGAGGCAACTCTATAATAACATAAACATAGATCTAGGTCGGAAAAGAAAATCCTTTACCGCCAGAATGTAGATATTTTCGAAACAGAGTTTTGTATTTACTGATCTTGACCATCAAAATTCTAAATTATCTTTTCTCAATAATAAATAATCGATTATAACCGTTTAGCGCGCGTTTGGGTTTCTATCCCATTTGCCAAAAAAAAAAAGTACTGAACTTTTTAACTGAAAAGAGTCTGAACTTTCTGTTTCCCAGAAAAGTAAGTGTTCTCACACACACACAAAAAAATGTACAACCACTTCGGTAAAAAAGTAACTAACTCATCCAAGTATGTCAATTCTCAGTTTGCAACAAAAAACAGTAAAACTGTCCTCCTAAAAAAATCCTTTTCTTTGTCCTTGAACCGATACTGCTCAAACACACCAGGTGTAAATTCCTAAACCGTTCTGTTTACTTTTTTCTAAACGTCGAATTGTGTGTGTGTCGTTCATTTCTACGGTTTCTTACCTGGAAATCTCTCACTTTCGACCCCCTTGAGCCTCCCTACCCCCTCTTAATCCATTATCGTGGGAACAAACAGAACGAATGTCTCGGGTGAGGTGTTGTGTAACGAACAATTTTTTCTTTCGTTCTTTACCAACCATTTTTATTCAGTGCGAAAATAAAACTAAATAAATAGACCTCTAGTAGCTAATGATTGTCCGTGAACTACCGGAAACTCGATTGTCCATCCCCCCGAACGATTCCTCTACTTCCCCACCCCCAAATCCGAAAAGCGTAGGTGGTCATCAGTAGAATCCGCACCCCATTATTTATGACTGATTGTAATTTAACGCTTTGTGCAGAGCGACTGATACTGCCGCTAGGGTGTGAGAAAACGTTTCAAGCAATAGTGCAAAATGGAGTCGAATAATGGCTTTTTTTTCCTCCTCTTCTACATTTAAGCCACTTTATTCGAACTTTGGGAAGGGAAGTGGCCGTTTAAGGTTGGTGAGAAAAATAGGTGTTGGATATATATATGCTTTTGTTTCCCCTTCAAGGCTTGAAGTGTTTATAATTTTTTTCGGGGCGGAGTTTGTTTTTGTTTCTTTTATAGATATGTGCATTAAAATTCTCCATTATGTGTAGCTGAGAATTCGATGCTGTTGTTTGTTTGTCTTTGTAATAGTTATTGAACGGAGAAGAAATCTAAGTAGGTTTTCAAATTGCAGTCGTAATGGTCAAGGCTTGTGTACAAATTGCTCTAAATTGTTTGGTTCTTTTGTAAATAAAACTACTTCTTTTCAATGCGGAAAAAAAATAATAAATAAAATAGAGGATGAATTTGATTTTTGTAGAGCAAATTGCGTTAGCCTTGGATAAAATGTGCAAATTCAAATAAATTCGACAGATTGGTCAACTGTTTCGCAGGGGAGAAGTCAAAGTATTTAACCGAGCTGAGCTAAGACATTGCGGGGATGTATGCTTACCATCCGATATAGATAAAACCATAAATGCAATAAATGTGAATAGAAATAAATTGACAAAGTTGGATTAAAAGTGGAAAAGGGGAACATTCCCCCAGAAAGAGAAGGGAGCGTGCCTATGTTTGCAGTAAATTATTTAAGAATCGATTGTGTCTTAATGTCGTACAAAAACAACACAAGCACTATCGGCGAGGAACGCCATAATTTTTAACCAAGGTCAAGTGATGAGGACAATAGAGAGAGCAGAGTTCAGTTGGAATCCCCTTCTTCAATTTTCCTCATTACATTAACACAATTTTGATATATGTTTAACGAGGATTTGTGCCTCTTCAAGATATGCATTTGATGGCACAAGGACTCGAACCCACAAATAGATAAAAATGTTTCTTATCCTATCCGAGTGACAGCATTATTAGATTAAGGCCCGTGAAATTCATTGTGGCAGGGGGCCTAGATTACGACTGTCGTTAGCCACAGCTTTAAGCACCATCCAGATGAAAGTAATATTTCACACCTTTCCATCCCATTTTTATGGAAAGCATCCCAATTTTATGGAAAACATCCCAAGAGGGAATCTCCTACAGGGTTTAACTCTATTACCAACCTCTCGAGAAGTCTTTCGGCTCACAGAATATTTAAAGCACCCCCGTGCCACGCAGGTACTATACATTTACAAATATTCATGCCTTCTCCAAGAATAAACCCATACTCACAATGGTACTGCAGTCAGCGGCAATAACCATTACACCGTCTAAGCGGCTTATAGATAAAAAAATAATGGTCTTGATTCCGTGAAGGACTACTGGACAATAGCGCCCACAGGAACTTTTCAAGAAGGGGGGGGGTCCAGGGTCGAAAGTCCACCATTCTCATACCAGGCTCCTTTTAATTTTGTCAATTTTTGGGAACAAAAACAGTAAAAAATTAATTATTGAATGAATAATTAGCTTTAATTAATAAAATAAATTATGAATAAGAAATACTTGATTAAACTTAACGTACCATATTGCGCCCACTGCCACTGAACTAACACGGTTGCAATAGTAATGTTTTCAATTATTATTGTAATAATGTATGTATTCCATCTATTGGGTATTCAACAGTAAAAAAAGTAATTTTTGTATTGAAATCAGTGGCGCACACAAGGGGGATCCTAGGGATCCGGACCCCCCAAAGCCCTTGATTTTTTTCCGATTGATTATAATTCTAAGTACATAATAAGTAAAATTTAATTAAGTATTTGTTGTTAATGATTAATTTTATTAATTAATGCTAATTATTTATTCAATTAGTTTTTTGCTGTGTTTTGATCCCGAAAATCGACAAAATCAAAAGGAGCATGATACAAGAATGGTGAACTTTCGACCCCGGACCCCCCTCCCCCCTCGAAAAATTCCTGTATGCGCCACTGATTGAAATTATTATAATTACATGAAAAAATGTATTTTAAATTTGTAAAAGGATCCTCAGAGTGGATATTTTTTTACACGCAAGCAAGTCAAATCATAATATAGTTTCCTCAACTTTTTATTTTACGCGAGTTTCACTAGACTAATAATAAACGATTATAAATACTGACGAAATAAGTAGTATATTTAATGAAAATGTCAACAAAGTATGGAAAAAGAAATGTGAAAAAATATAGTCTTCCATCTACCGACTATTTCGAATTCTTGAAAGCAATGTTAATCCTATGGAAAATTTATATTCCCCTCCCTAAAATAGCTTAGTAGATCGATGGGAATGCAGTACAGTGAATTACGAAAAGTAAAAAAATATTTTTTTAAATTACATTTTATACCTATTTTCTAAAATATTTATTATTCCTATTGTATTTATTTGTAGTTTTTCACAAATTATGAGAAATATTTCTCGTGGGAAGGAAAGTGTGGGAAGGGAAAATGTAGCTCCAAAAAGTACCTTCATTAATTTTTAATTCTTGTGGTGCACATTGTTTTGTAATTGATGAGATTGAGTAGGTTTCAGAATGAGAGAGAGTGTGTGTGTTTAAAGCTGCATTCACACCAAGGCAGTCAGCGTTGAGCGTTGGGCGTCTAGCCAATCAATGACTTCATCTCGCTCGAGATGAAGTCTCTGATTGGCTCGACGCCCAACGCTCGACGCTGATTGCCTTAGTGTGAATGCGGCCTAAGAGCTTCTTAACGTCACCTTTTAAACATCATGAAGCGACCTCATAATTTTGAACCATGGTGAGATGACGAGGATGACACCTAAGCTGGCACCCCCTCTCGAAACTAATACACCACGCCAAGGGAGAACGTTTGAGTCTGAGCAGATTTAACGACATCAGTACACGTATACACGGGGGTCTTCAGTGGAACTAGGAATCGAGATCGCAACCACTAGGATATCGTGACCACGTGTAGGTTTCAGAAAGAGGGCATTTTTTCATGGGTGAGTGAGTTAATATTAACGTCGCACTGTTCAGCTACACGAGGGCTTTTGGCGACGGACCACGTAATTTTGAACCATGGTCAAGTGACGTGGACGACACCTGAGCTGGCACCCCCCTCTCCTAACTACCACACCACACCAACGGTTTTTTCATGGGATATTGACATTACGTTCATAAATTCAAAATGATCGTAGACAGGACGATAAATTCAACATTTGTTTCAGGTAGCAATGATTTTTGCGTTAGCTATCTCCCTTATTGGGAGAAGCTCTCCTCTATGCTTAGAGAATAAATTGATCCTTTACAAGCAAATTCTGCGTCCAACTATAACTTACAGGTCCCCCATATGGGGGCCGTGGCCCCGACCCATACAAAATGCATTCAAGTCATTCAAAACAAAATCCTACGAATCATTGCTAACGCACCTTCGAACGTTAGAAATAGTGTCCTACACCACGACTTACACATGAAGCCGATTGATAATTACATCACTAGAATCTCTAGAAATGTTTTTACTTCAATTCAAAATCATGACAATCCAGTAATTAGAGCACAAACACTCTTCACGTATCCACATGATAAGTTAAATTTTGCTTACAAAACTACAAAATGGAATCTGCCCTTGAAACCGCCGTAAACACAACATAAATACTTAATTGCTACATTTTACAACACACTCAAATGCCTTTGCCACTTGTCAAAATTGGGATCAGTGTAAAAGCTGACTCCTGCATCTTCATCCTGCTGTTACGTTTGTAAGTTCCTACTCGCATACTCCATTATTTTGTTCTCGCTGCATAAAAAAAAAGAAAAAAAGCAGCAATTCTTTCTCCCTACTGCGTTTTGGTGCTCCTCGAACGCGTTTTTGGGCTTTTCGCCCCCTTCCTGCGCACTTCCACTCTTGCCCTCGTAACGTCACTCCGGTTTCGTTTCCCTAAGCTGATCTTTGCTCAGCAAAAGTAACACATTGTTAAAAGTTTAGTGTAAAGAACGCTTAAAATAGTATAAATAATTTATATCTGAAAGTATAATACATTAATATTACTTTCTGTTGTATTTATTTTATGTTAAAATTGTAATATTCGCAAGCAACACCGTTTCTTAAATTATAATGGTGATTCTTCAATGAAAAACGTAGCGAAATGTTAACGATAGAGTCAAGTTGGCAAATGCCTAACTACTTTCATAGCTCGAGCTTTATTAGATCTTTGTAATACTCGCCGTGTAGGGGCGCGATGCACGTTAATACTTTATCCAACAGCATTATGATTTACTGCAGTTTTTTTCATACAATATTTTTTTTTCGATCACTACATTTAAAATTAAGGGATATATATAAACAAAATACTCCACTTTGGAAAATTTAATCCGTTAGAGCTAATAAACTAATTAAAGATATTTCACTTTAAAATTAATTATATACACCGTTCACTTAAAATAAGTAGTCAAATCGAATTCTAAGGTCTTCATTAACATATAAAAACATAAGACACTTAAATTTTGACAAACTATTTCCTCGGGATAAAAATAATAATCTTTGCAATCCGCTGAAAACACCGTCAGCTGAAAACGCAATATCTGCTACAAAACTATTCGCCTTCCCCGCTAAAAGGTGGCCGTGGTAGCCAAGTGGTATAGGTATCGGATCGTGGCTTGCCTGGTCACGAATTTGAGCCCAGTACCACTAAAGACCCGCCGTGTAGGGCAGCGATGCATGTTAAATCTGTCGAGAGTTGAAACGTCCTCCCGTTGGTGTGGTGTGGTAGTTAGGAGAGGGGGTGCCAGCTCCGGTGTCATCCACGTCACTTGACCATGGTTCAAAATTACGAGGTCCGTCGCCAAAAGCCCTCGTGTAGCTGAACAGTACGACGTTAATATTCAGTCTAAATTTTTCATTTTTCTCTTTTTGTAACTTTATTGCATTAGCTTTGTTACGTAATTGCTTTATTTTGTCTTTGTTATTTAATTGTTTTGTTATTAATATTTCGTAATTTTTGTTTTATTTTCTTATTTCGTTTATCTTTTTTTTTTACTTCTGTAAGACCTGCGGTGCACGGGAATTATTTTATTTGTCTTCAAATAAAAATCTAGCTTACAAACGTATCTGACTCCTTATTTAACTGGTACAGTAGTCCTTTCATTTCACGGTCTTCCTCCAATTACACCCATCCACCAAAACTTACTACATCTAACCACAGTGGTTTACTTGAAAACAGAAGTTTTGGTATTTAAGCCTAAATTGTGAAAGAAGCGCTTCAATCTGTAAGGGGCAGAAAATTAATATTCCACTGAAACATTTTATTTTATAGAAAATTTCAATGAACAAACAGAAACTAGATTCTAATTAAATTCTGTTTGCCATCCAGAGATTTTGAATATAAGCATCACTATATTTTCCAACAATTGATTCATAGTTACATATCAAAAGTTTGCCTTTTTTGTAGTCAGTAGGCTTCAAAGAACACAAAATCACAAAAACTTTCTACATTAGTACGAAAACTACATACATTTATTTTAGATTTTTGAATAAATCCTTATTTTTTACGAGTAATTTATTTACGTGATACCAGATGAATGGAAGGAGAAACTGAGGTTTGCTCTTTATTGTAAATCAGAATAAACAATGATAAATATGTTTTTAGAATGTAATTGCGATGATTAAGCCAAATAAATTACGAGGGATCAATGGAAAATGTTTCATATAAAAATATTCCATATGGATCTTGAAACTATCGATCAGCAATTTAATATCAGAAAACTGTTGTTGTTTTGCTCCATTCGCTATTAGAAACCCTACATTGATTTCAGAGTAAGCCTTTTTTCTTGTTTTTAAAATGCACTGATATATTGCCCAATTATAGATAGCTATGATCAAAATATATTATAAATTCCTCGATCCTTATAATGAATCATCTTAAAGACTGAAAAATTAGTTTTATTCCACAAGCACTAACGATATTTTAAATAATAAAGTCAATTTTTCAATAACTATATTTAGTTCACTCTCTCCCTATATACATATATCTTTTTCAAATTTTCAATTGTTAATAAAATACTTTCTTTTCATCCAATCAAATTTAAATAATTTTTTTTAAACTTATAGTGGATGACACTTGATGTTAATACAGTTTTTTTCAAATATTAATTCATTAATTACTGGTTAATTAAATAAATTACTGGTTCTTCAGCCAAACCGGGTGAGCATCGTTACAACAATGCAGGCAAATCGTATTCTTTTTCAATTCCTACTATTAGTTCACTCTCTCCCTATATTTATATCTTGTTCAAATTTCCAATCGTTAATAAAATACTTTCTATTCATCCATTCAAAAAAGTAGGAATTGACTTAATAATATTTTTTTTTATATTACTTGCTTGTATAACTCTTATTTTTGAAAACACATATGATTAGAAAATATAAAACAATAACAGAGATGATATTAAAATCTGTCATACTACAGTAAACGCATATTTATGAAATTAAAATAAATTATCACTCACGTATCCAGGTTAACATTTCATTGAAATATGTTGAAAATGGTAGGAATGCTGTATTGTTGCGGTATCCTCCATAGGGCAATATAGATGCCTAGTTTGTAAAGGGCGTTTTTCTGTCGCGACACACCCATTCTACACTGCTGGACAATTGCTAAGGACGGATCACGAATTGCTATGTAGCATAACATTAAGCGAGACATGAGGCCTAGTAGGATAAAATATAGTTGCCACACTGTTCAGACATAAGAATAAAGAATATTTATTGTTCTGGAAAGTACAAAAGCTGTGAAACATCCGAAAGAATAAAAATGTTCATTTGATCTGCGTACGGAGAAATGGAACAATGCATCTAAAAGTCAGCAGGCATCTTAAAGAAAGGTATCAGTACGGGATATGTCCACCGTGGAGTGTGATGCAACATTCCACACGTCGTACCATACTTTGCATAACATTATCCAGCAGCTGTTGAGGCAATTTATCCCATTCCTCTGTGAGTGCACGGATGAGGGTGTTCTTGTTTGTCGGAGGATAGTTTCGACCAGCAACTTGCCTCCCCAAAGCATCCCACACATTTTCAATGGGGTTTAGATCTGGAGAACGCGCTGGCCACACGAGACGTTGAATACCCTCACTGTCTAGACAATCCTGAACAGCGAGTGTTCGATGACATGTTGCGTTGTCGTCCATAAAATCAAATTTATCACCGATAGCACCACGGAAAAGACGAACATAAAGAAGTAGAACTTCATCGATGTATCGTTGGCCCGTCATAGTCCCATTCGCAACCACATGTAGGCGCGTGCGGCCAGTGATCATGATGCCGGCCCACACCATGATACTGCATGTCGGATATCGGTCCTTTGCCTGGATATTTTCTGGACGATAAGCAGTACCACTCTCGCGCCAGATCAGTTGGCGTCTACAATCCGATGACAGACTGAACCTACTCTCATCTGAGAATAGTACGCATGCCCAGTCCTGTTCTGTCCAATTGTGATGCTCACGACACCATTGCAAACGTGCAGTACGGTGCTGTCTGGTCAATGGGACACACACAACAGGTCTGTGTGCGTATAGTCCTCCTCCCCTCAAACGTCTGGCAACAGTTTTTCGGGACATCTGCTTTCCTGAGGCAGCAAGAAACTGATTTGCCACCTGCTGAGCTGTGGTGCGCCTGTTCCTTTTTGCTGATAGGACGATATATCTGTCTTCTGCAGGCGTCGTACTTCTAACACGACCTCCCCCGTGCCGGCTACTACACATTCCAGTAGTTTTAAATGACTTCCACAGCCGTGAAACAACGCTGTGAGCGATGTCGAACTCCCTGGCAACATCTGTTATTTTTCGCCCTTCTTCGATCTTTCCAATAATTCGGCCACGCATAAAATCATCTATGTGATGTCGGGAAGACACGCCAAAAATTTTAAGTTCGTCTATTAAATCTTTCCTGTAAAACTTTGACTTGAAACAACAACTGTCCACTCGCGTCAAAACCTTTAAAGCTCTTATGAACGCTATCACGTGATGAACAGACGTGGGAAAAAAATTTGTTTACTCATACTTCTTCTTACTAATATCCCGCACTTATTCTAATTTTCCACATTTTGTTTCCTTTCATTTTGTGGTTGCTATGGATGATAGTGTTATCCGTCCTTAGCAATTGTCCAGCAGTGTGTATCTGAAAAAGTTAAAAGTCCTTATGTTGAAGTTGTGAGTAATCTTGGAGAATGGTATAACACACACATACAGAGTTCAGCTGTTGTCTTTGTCAAATTCCTGTTGCAAAATTGCGAAGTCTGCCTCAAATAATTCTCGTGCTTCTTCGAAGTGCGTGGTTGAAAACAATTGTCTATTACTGCTGTATTATACCGGGTGTCTCTAAATGAATATATATCGAAGTTTTAACGCTTTATAGTACTTATTACATATAACTTTCAAGTATAATTCAACATCGAATGAAAGAGTAACTGAAACAGTTTTACCTTCAAGTTTACAAATGTTCAACGTGAGCCCCATTCGTCACACGGCCCACATCAAGTTGATTGATGAGTTCATCCCAAACTTTGTTCAGTGTGTCTAAGGTAATGCTGGCAACAGCTGTTTAGATCCTGTGTCTTAAGTATGGAAGGTCAGCTGGTAGTGGAGGAACGTACACACAATCCTTAATGAACCCCCACAGATAAAATCCACATGACGTCAAATCGGGTGAGCATGGAGGCCATGTGAAACAAGCTTTATTGGGAGGTCCTTTGCGGTTAATCCATTGGTTGGGTACAGTTATATTCAACCAATCGGGTACTGAGAAATGCCAGTGAGGCGACGACACCGTTTTGCTGCCAAATAAAGTTATCTGGTTCATTTTCTTCCAACTGAGGAAATAGCCACTGTTGCAGAGCATCAAGATAGGCAGAACCAGTTACAGTTGGTTTTTAGAAAACGAAAGGCCCATATACTTTCCGCCAAGATATGGCGCAAAAACATTCAATTTAGGTGAGTCTTGTTGCAGTTCCAGCACCTCGTGAGGATTTTCAAAGCTCCAGATGCGAGCATTATGAGGGATCACATGTTCATTGAGGTGAAACGTTGATTCATCACTGAATACAACATAATCCATTAAATTTTCATTAGCATGCATCAACATGTTGTTGGCGACTTTGGCGCGTAAATCGTAATCTATTGGTTTTAGAGTTTGTAAAAATTGCATACGAGATAAGGACATAGTTCTAAGAGTTCGCGTTTTCAAACAGTCGTCATTGCCATTGCTAATTCACGACTTGCGCGCCGAACTGAATTCTTCAGTCTACGCAAGTCTCTCACTCGAGCAACACTCTCTTCACCAAGCCTTGGTTGTTCCGTACTTTTTCCTTCTTTTTCCCTTTTCCACAGTGTTCTCTAACTGTGGGGCGCGAGCATATTGAAAATAAAAGGTTTAAAAAGATAATTTTTTGGAATGAAGTAAAACAAAATGCTTTCTGACATAATGAAAAATACACATTTACACTCATATAATTTATATATATCATCTGGTGATCATCAAAAATAAAAGATTCCACTTCAAACGCTCATTAGCTTTCTTTGATCCTATAACCAAATAAAAAAGACATTTTGTTTGCTTTGCTGTAATCCCACGATGAGAGATTTTTTTATTATGTTTTTTAACCCCTAAAACACTACTTTTGATTATCATATATTTGACCTTCAAACTTACTGGTATGTTTCACTCCGTCTCTTTTTCTTTTAGGAAAGTTGTAAATAATATTTTTCTGTTGCTTTTTTTTTCATGTGAATGAGTTTTACGATATATGGATAAGTATATTGAGCACCTTGAAGGATTATTTGGCTAAGATGTATTTTTACGAGTATTCTGAAACATATAATGCATAATGAAAAACGTTTTACGCAATTATTTTTTAGAACTGACATCGATATTTTTAATTGAATACACTTTTAACATGGGAGTGGTCGCATGAGGCGCTGAGTTAACCCAGGCTCACGAAATCGCTAATTCTAGGAAAACTGTTTATTCGTTAACAGGGATCTTGACAGTATCCTCCTATTAGACAGTCTTAATGGGAACTAAAATGAATTCGTCACAAATATATATGCCTCTTTTTTGAGAGTGGCAAACGTTATTTTGCAATCAAGGTACTTGTTTTTATCGAGTTCCCTGTGCAACCATTTTTGTTCAAAAATATTTTCTATGAGCATGCTACACTTTCCCCTATGAACAACTCGTGATTTTGATTGCTGTGTTGTACGAATTGTTGTGGTTTATAAATGTAAATGAGCAGAATATGAAAAAAATGGGCATCTGTGATCTCTATTGAAGGAAGTTGAAACTGATCAAGCAATTAAAGAACCAGCAGAAATAATACATATTAATCAAGATGGCGAAAGTATGTATGAAAAAAGCGTTAGACATGAAACTTTTGAGTTGATTTGAAATTTTCAAATGCTGCCTAAAGATTTCTATGAAGAAAACTATGAAGCCATAATGTAGCACTTCGCCTTGTCAAAAAGACACAAGGAAGAAAAAGTTCAAAATACTATTTGTAGATCATCAAACGACGGCAAAATTTAAAAATCTTAACAAAATATGACAGTTTTGCTGTAAAATAACGTTCCTGTGTTGTTAGCGAAAAGTGTCTGTGATTTATGTCCTGTGTTAAGGACACGCACATTTGGAACATTTTCTTTAGTTTTATTGGACTTTTTCTCAAATATTCAAAGAAAGATTGAAAAGTCCTTGAGAGTAGGTAAGTATATCTTCTCTTAATTAAATTATTCACTGTCATTTTGCGATTTTTATCGTGTATAGTAAAAATAATTATAAAATAAATTATAGTTTTAAAACAAACTAAAAGACGCGCTTTTATAGTGAATCGAACTAAAAAGTTAAAAATTAAAAATATATATTACTTAAAAGTAAAACATATACAAAATTTAATACTTATCTTGTTAATTCGTACGGTTTATAATTATGATCGCATTATAGCTTTAACGCCAAAGTGCATTATTATTGCATTCAATACATTATTTGGGGGGTGATAAAAATTATGTTTGAAAATTAGTAAAAGTTTGAGAACTACTGCTTTACAAATACTGCTAGTTGTTTCAAAATGATAATACTAGCTACGAATGTTATTATCGTTTGGAAGTTGACAACCGAACTTAATACGGAATGCTCGTTGCACAGAAATAGTAGATTTTGTCTTTGCAAACTGGAGAACACAAAACGCTTTCTGTTCACTAGTTGCCATTTTTCTACTAGCGCGCTGATCAGCGAGAAACTGAGGGGGGATTGCATACGTTTCGCGCGCACATACCAGCAAACAAAACTGTATTAGTTGCTCTTTTATTCGATGTATGAGTCATACTAACATGTTATATGTAATCAATACTATAAAGCGTTAAAACTCCGATATATATATTCTTTTAGAAACACCCAGTACTGCTGAACTATTTTGGAAATGGTTCAATTTCGAAGCCAATAGTTTCGAATTCCTGAGCATAAAATGCAAGAAAAACTAGAGATGATTGGAATACACTGGTGTGCAAAAATTAAGGACGAAGTCGAAAAATTAGCATATCAGCTGAACGAAGAGGCAGAGCGGACAGAAAGACCAATCAGGAGATTAAGTAAGGTGATGTACGGTAGCACATGCGCAGATATGCAGGTAGACGTAATGGGGGAGTGTCTGAGTAGTATAAAGCATGTTGTCGGTGTAATATCAGTATTTCTGGAAAAGAGATTGCACGCCGTATAGCAGTTAAAATCACACCGAGTTGCTGACTCAACGAGAAATGGCGAATAATCAATCTGTTAGACGACATCTGGATGCTTTTACCCGAGATCGAATCATTGGGAAGTTGGAGGAAGGCCGCAGTGTGACAAGTGTGGCTGCAGAGTTCGGAATTGCTCAAAGCATTGTTTCACGACTTTGGAGACAATTTAAAACTACAGGAACAGATATCCGGGGGCTCAGTAGCGGTCGTCCACGAGGAACCACACCCGCAGATGACCGGTACATTGTCTTACCGGCCAGAAGAAACAGGCGGCAGACAGCGGGAGAAATCGCTAGACACACGACACAGGCGAATGGACGACCGATATCGTGTTTTACCGTGGCCAGAAGACTGCACGGTGGTGGTCTGTTTGCACGATGCCCTGTACGCTGTGTACCTTTAACGCCTGCCCATCGGAGAAGGCGTTCTCCGTGGTGCCGGGAACACCGGAATTGGAGAGACAATGAATGGGGACGAGTACTCTTTACAGATGAGAGCAGATTCAGTTTGAGTAGCGATTCTCATCGCATACTCATCTGGAGAGAGCGGGGAAGCCGCAATCATCCCTCGAGTATCATTGAAAGGAACAGGTATGGAGGTCGCGGTGTTCTCGTTTGGAGAGGCATCATGCTTGGTAGTCGTACAGACCTTCACATCTTCGACGCAGGTTCAGTGAATGGGACCCGTTATTGTAACGAGATTCTTCTTCCATATGTGCGTCTTTTTAGAGGCGCTATGGGTCTGCAGTTCCTTTTCATGGACGACAATGCACCATGTCATCGCACAGTAGCTGCCGAACAGCTCTTAGAGAGTGAGGATATTGAACGTATGGATTGGCCGGCACGATCTCCGGATCTCAATCCCATCGAGCATGTATGGAATTTTCTAGGCAGACGCTTGGCAGCTCGTACCTTACCACCAGTAACGATTCGGGAGCTTCGATTGGCGCTGCAAGACGAATGGGCAGCAATGCCTCAACAACTCATTGACACCCTCATTCTCAGCATGGGCAGACGCTGTGAAACCTGCCTAGCAGTCAGGGGAGATCATATCCCCTACTAAAGACCGGATATTTCTTGCCGGACACCCATCACAGGGATGTTTCGGCCTTCAGTCGCATTGCTACTTTTTCAATCAAGCTTCTTTTTATCCCTCTGATTTCTCTTTTAGTAAGTGTTGCTTACATTACACATGTCCTTACGTATTGGGGATCTTACAGTATTAAATGTGTTGATTTGGAAAGCTTTTGTACAAAGTTATATTGAAAAAACCGTCTCGTCCTTAATTTTTGCACACCAGTGTACTTATGCGCTAGGAAAAATTTACGTTAAAAAATATTTCATCCTCTAAGAAATGCTTCAAATAGTAATAATAATAGCAAAAACACATATATTAATTGATAATTAACGGCGCTTTCAGAAGCTACACGAGGAATATTGGCGACACATTTCGTTATTTTAAATTATTATTCTATGGCAAGGACGACACTTCAGCTGGCATCCCACTCTTTAAACCACTACTCGAGTGAATTAATGTTAATTAACACCACACGTTTTAAATCAACACGAAATATATCGACAATGGGCTTCGTAATTTTAAACCTAGGTCAAGTGAAGAGGACGACACCTACATTGGCTTCATTTTTCCAAAATTCCACACTATGCCAACGAGAATACTTTGAGTTTCACAACAGATTTAACTGAATACAGTTGAACCTATTTTTGTGCGGTTGATAGGAACCGCATAAAAATAACCGCACAAAAAATATTCGAAAATTTCATGAATTCTTACATATAACAAGCAAATTCATCAAAATACTGCAGAATTTTTTTTATGTGGTCGCACAAAAATAAAATCGCATAAAAAAGGATCGCACAAAAACAGGTTCAACTGTATAAACCTCCAAAGAACCAGTACTCATCGGATATTAGTGGCTCCAAGATTCGAACCCATGACTTGACAGAAGTATCACCAACCACGTGTAGATAGAACAAATTTGACGTTCATGCATGTTTTTTCTTCTCTGTAATATTATACAGATATTATACAGTTCTAAAAGACTAATTGTCACTTACAAAAAAATTGAATCACAATTTGATAGAGAGAATAAGATTTGCCAATCATTTAAATGTGAGGTGTTTCCTTGATCCATGGCTAAATTCTGAGCCTCAAAACTTAAGTAACTTTATCTTTCAAATAAGTTTATTAGGCATTTCTCCATTTTGTGTCAAATGAGTGAGTGAATATTAACACCGCTCTATTCAGCTACTCGAGGGCTTTTGGCGACAGACCTTGTAATTTTGAAGCATGGTCAAGTAACGAAGACACCTGAGAGTGCATTCCCCTCTCCTAACTTCCACACTGCACCAATGAGAATACGTTTGAACCTCGACATATTTAATGTGCATCAGCTCCCTCTACATGGCGGAGATTCAGCGGTACTACTCTCGAACTCATGACACGTCGGCCACGAGTCAGTTACGATGACTACTAGGCTACCACGGTCACATGTCAAGTGAGTGAGTAAATGTAAGCTTATTAACATTTTCCCTTAAACAAGACGAGGGGTATTAGTGACGGACCTCGTTACTCTGAACCCCGGTCGAAAGACGAGGGTGACACCTGAATTGTCACCTCTTTTCCAAACTACCACAACACGCAGATTGGAGGATGTTTGAGCCACGAACAAATTTGTTTGTATCACCTCCTCTACACGGTGGATCTTTAGTGGCAATAAGTTCGAACCCATGACACTCCGGCTACGAGCTCGTGACCATAACCACCAGGCTACCACGGCCACCTATTTTGTGTCAAAAGCCTCATCATGACTCTTTGTAACCCCGTTTATAATTTTTTTAAAGGGAAATACTTTAATTATTTCTATATGCTGCTGATAAAATATGCACTATTGACGTTTCTGTTTCGATTTCAATATTTTCAATAATTCATAAGGCATAATGGACGGTATGGGGTTGGAAATTATAACTCAGCGCACACAGCAAGAGATATTAAAACAAGAAACGGCAGCTGTGCATGTTAGTTTCATAAAAGACTTATCAGCACCGGACTTGTGCGGCGGAGACCTTTCAAGGCCTTCGACTCATTTAGCGTGAAAGGTCACTGTGAAAAGGAAGAGCGTGTTTATTAAACGGTGTCGGTAATGGACGTTTTGAGCCTCACGGGCGATTAATTATAAACAATACTCATCTCTTGAGTAACTCTCTTACGGATTAGCTCCCCTGCCTATTGTACTGCTTTCCTTTCCTTGAGGCCTGGACGAAAGTTCCTTTCAGAAACCATTGTTGACGAGAGTAAATAAAAAGAACTGCTTCGTTAATGAAGGTTAGGTTCATAAAAGAAGACATTATTTTTAAATTGTTATTTAAATGTAATTATTTTGGGTCTTTTTATTGCTGCAGAGGTAACGTCCGCGTCCGTTTGGCGGAAGGTTAGGTTATGGAATGAAAGCGAAGCGTGAAGAGGTAAAAAATAAACAAAACATGGACAAAGCTCAGGGTTTAATTATATAGTTAGTTAATTTATCTATTCATTTCCCAAGTTATAAAAGGTACAATATACAGAGTAATGAATCTATTTATGCGATATCATTTTAGTAAACATTTTGTATAGAAGTATCCTTCAAAATTCAAAACAATAAAAAGGAAAGTATTATAGAAATATTACTTTTTAATTAACCCAATCACTGCCAATTACAAAATATCTCATAGTATGTGCTGCAATTTCAGATTGATTACGTATTTCCATTTTAGTTAGAGATTATTAGAAAGTATGAATGAAAAGTTTATATAGGGCACACAAAAAAAAGCATATTAATTACCAATTTTTATTATTAGGATTATAACTTAGACGATAAGATTATAGCATAATAATTGTATATATATACACACACATACTATCTACCAATAAGTAATTGGACACCTGTGTTAAAAGAAATAAACAATATTTATTCATATTCAACAGTTGGTAGAGCCTCCACCTGAGGCAGTTACAGCCTTAACCCACTCGGGACATGCTTTACACAAGTGTTTGGATGTTGTGGACATTGGTATTTTCTTCCATTCGGCAGGGAGAAGATATGCAAGTTCTTTCACCGATTTGGGACGGTTGCTGCACCCCTAAATTCGGTGATCCGACTCACCTCAAAAGGTTTTCTATACCAGTGTTCCGCAACCCCCGGTCCGCACAAGAAACATTAAAGTATTTCTCTTTTATTTACTGTAGTATACTTTTCTTATGTTTGGGCTACTTTTTATGAAAAGCACTTAACATTCCTTGTTAAATCACTTTATATTCATTTTTTTGGTGTAGCTATATTTTATTCAGAAATCACGACTAAATACAATTAAATTAAAATTATTAAATCAAAACAGTCTAAAATATAGACAATAAACATCCTCCCCCTCAGCGGGTCGCGGTAAAATTAACAAACGTTGACCGGTCCACGGCTATAAAAAGCTTGCGGAGCACTGTTCTATACGATTCGATTCTGGACTCTTGGCAGGCCAGTCTAGTCTTTTCACCTCATTATCATCGTACTAATCCATAGTGGACCTCGCAACATGACAAGTAGTGTTGTCATTCCTGGAATTAACAATGATTCACTCCTTAAAACTGCCACAGCATAATACGAATATTTTTGTCTAGAATAATTTAATAGGAGTCGACTTGGAGCTTACCATGAATTGGGATCAAGAAACCCAGTCCATAGGACGAAAAACATCTCCAGACCATAATTCCAATTCCTCCAAAATCTACTGTGGGAACAATGCATTCTGGCAAAAAGGGTTTTATCAGCTATATGTGAAATCCAAATACAGCCATCTAGCTTGTAGACTGAACCTTGATTCATCACTGTTTCCACTCCTCTATGGTCGAAGTACCTTGCACCAGTTCAACGCTGTTGGATTTTGTAATCGAAGGCTTAAGGGTGGCAGCATGACCATGAAAACCAAGCAAATAGGCTTTCTTGTGGATCGTAATTATCAAAACAACAGTCCCGGATGCTTGTTGGAACTCCTGGAGTATTTGGAACATTGGTGCAGTGCAGTTCTTCCGAATTTCTTTGGACAACACTCATTGATCTATCTCTTAATTTGGTGGGTCCACCGAGTTCCGACAATCATCACTATCTATCACTTTTTAATCACAAAAGCCACTGTCGATTTTAAAAGGCTTAACTCACTAGATATATTCCTTAAGAATCGACCATTTCTATGATATTCGACAATTACATTCTTCTCAAAGTCAGGCAGCTCTGAATTTCGTAGCATCTTGCAAGATGTCTGCCAATGCAGTTTCCTACACAATAACTTACAGAAATCGTGACATAGACCAGGACCGCAGATACCCTCATTTGCATTGGTGTCCAAATACTTACTGGTAGAGAGTGTATATTCGAAAATTAATATATATTATTGCTGTTGCTGTGTATCATGAGCTCTAAAGCAAGAATCAACGCAAAGTGCTGGGGTGTTGGAACACACTGGACAAAAATACCTAATCCCCTTATCGGTTTTTTTTGTTGTTGCTTTGTACTCATTCGACATGGCTTTATAGGCATTCTTTTTTTATCTAAGGGAAGAAGATGTTCTAAGTAATGAAAATCAGTTGTATTTTTATTGTAGTTGCTGCTTTCTCCTGCATTGCTGCCATAGCCAACAAATATATGCATAGTAACTGATTCTCTATATTGAATCCTCCTGTGATTTCTTTGGATGTAGAACTTGTATGAAGATTGTATATTGAGATTTCGAAGTAGGGTAGAGCGATTTTCTTGTATCAACTAATGGTTTTCGTATGGTTTCTCTCTCTCTGCTAATTATTACTTATCAATTCCTATTTATTATTTTACAACTCTTTATCCTGGCCACGTCATTAAATTTCAGAGAAGAAATGCTGACCACGCCTCTGTCTTTAGAACGGAGCTAATAGCTATCATGTGTGGTCTTTCATTAATAAACAACATAAGAGATCAAGCTTTTTCTGAAATTTGGATCCTTACAGATAGCCAATCCTCCATCCAACATTTTCTCGAATTGGCCATCTATCGGCGACAGCACCAGCAGGAGAATACTACTCCTTTTTCAATAGCTTTCAGATCGGCACCCTATCCAGTGGGTCCCTTCTCATGTAGACCTGCCCGAGAACAAGTAGCAGACATCCTGGCGAAGGAGGCTACTAGCGATCCTGTGGTTCGGGAAGACCACATGGTCCTTACGTCAACTGAGATCTACTCCAGGACTAAAGAATTAATATATAGAACCTGGGTAGTCCCTCCTGTACACCCATGGTACTTTCAAAGACACCCTGGATCCGCCACATCATTCAAGGGTTTCAGATCATATTAAATGGCATTCTCGAGCTATTCGACTGGTTACCTGAGATGCATCAATTTTGAGGGTGGTAAAAGAAGCTTCCCAATTTGCTCCCAATGTAACACCTGAATCTTTTTTTCTCCTCAGCACATTCTGCAATGTCTGGCGTTTTCCTGTGAGGAGGATGTTACTTCCCTCTTGCTGTTCTTGATTTTGTACTGATTTATGGTCTCATGGACCTGGTCAAGTTTCACTAGACCAGATGGGGATTAGTCCCACCACCGCAACTCTTTGTAACTACCATCGCTTTACCGATTTTTCCCAATGAGGATCCTTGCATGTCTATATGAAAATCTAACATAAAGTTTCACACTTGACAGTCGCCAGATTAAATTAGGTGACGAACTTGTAAAATCAAATAAAATGAAAACCAAATTTTTGTATATGAATATTTTTATTGAAAAAACACTACGATATAACACTTAAGTAGCACCCAGCACAGGAATCTTATTCAGCGACATCAGCTACGAGTTATGTTGTAGTGTTTTTATTTTTCAATATAAATTACTGTGCATACCATTACAATATTATATCTGTAACTTAATATCATTATATTTTGTAAAATTTCCTGATTTCCTTAAAATAAAGCCTTGACTCTCAGGGCAAGAAGCTTTAAATTTACTTGACAGTGAATGAGTTAATAGTGAATATTAATTAATAATAAATGATGAACGTACATTTTGATTGAGAGATTGCTATAATTTTAGCAAGAGCTCCAAAGTTGTTTCGCCTTCTAAGCCCAACGTAATTTTCAAGAGTACCGTCATGTAATTATGTTATAGTTAAAAAGAGAGAGAGAGAGAGAGAGAGAGAATTAGAAAAAAAAATTTTAAAGTCAATTCCTTTTTAGATCAACAAAGAAATTTTTTATTTTAGCTACTTTTTATTAAATAGTTACAATTAATATAAATATGTACATACGTATGACAGAATCACAACATTAAGTGGTAATTAATTTTTATTAATTATCAATTAAGTATCGTATTGTCATCCAAAACAATCGTATATAAAATTGCAGTTCAACTGAAGGCTAGAAAACGTGAAAAAAAAAATCTTTTCAAGTTTTGACACACAAGTCGCCAAAAGGGTCGCTAAGTCGTCAAAAATGATGCCAACGTAGCTGTATTTGTAATTCCTTAAACAGTTAGTTTTAATCAACTAATTTTTATTAATTATAATTAAATTACTGTATTGTCATCCAAAATAATCATGTATATAAAATTTCAGCTCAATTGAGCTCTTTAAAATGTAATTTATTAACGATTGAAAATTCCACCAAGATAAATAAATAAATATATAGAGAGGTGAGCTAATAGAGTAGGAATTGAAAAAAAATGCCAGCTTTTTTTTCAATCTCACTAGATTACGGCACAGTGCTAATTTAGGTGTTACCTATAGACTACAGATCTCCATAAAAAAGGTGATGACTCTTGAATGATTTTATTTCAAATTTTTAGGAATTTTACATTATTAATTATTCTTAGACGCTTCATAAAATCTAATATATATTATTTGTATGTATAATTATATTTTCAGATTAATAACATGTCTTTGTTACAGGGTCATCCTTTAGTAATTAAAAACAGTAAATGACAAAACATTCTGAGATAAATTTTCTAGTCTATTAAAATATAAAAATGGATAGGAATGTTCTGCAACACACAAGTAAATATAGTTTAAGTTATTTTTGGAGTGAGAAAGTCATATGTGTTAAATTGTTCTTAGTGTGATAACTAGAGTTTTTCCAACTTCCCTTTATAATAAGAAATAGAAACAAATCAGGACTGATATTTTTCGCCTTAATCTATATAAAAAAGGTAGTTTATTTATTAATTCTGACCAATATTGTATACACGACTTAATAGAGTTATGTAAATGCATCATCTGTAATATTTTTCTAGAGTCAAGTAGGGAAATTATATATAATACATGCCACATAAAGGGTGCGATGGCAAATAGTTGTTCATTTTTTCCATGATTATGTGATGAATTTAAGAGATGTTGAATCGATGAGAAATAATAATAGTTTTTTTATTATATATATCTTCATTTTATCATTACGAGGGACATACACCCACACACAAATAATAAAGCACTATTTACAAAAAAGGAAGAACAAGAAAATACGGTTACATATAGTAAACAAGTATCGGTCGGTTAAATTTTGCTTCACGATGTGCCATTGGGCATATGGGCTGAAATCATCGGCTAAATTTTCCCGAGAATCTCGCGTTTTATATGAAACACAGACCGGAAGCTCCAAAATTCCCATGACTTCCGTGGACAACTTTGTGATTGGTGGTCTGATATCGTACAAGAGATTACATAAGAAATAATTGAAAAAGCACCGAGAACATAATTTTGCAGTGTTAAAGTTATGATTACTTTAACGAGATAAGCTAAGAGTTATAAAGATTTATGCGAAAGTCCTGGATGTCAGAACCATTACGAATTAAAACATCTTAAGATGAAATTAGCGTGAATTATTACGCACACACACAATGTGTTTCCTTAAGATATTTAAACAAGTGGAGTTGTTATGGAATAGAGTTTTGGTGAACGCGCGTGTTGATGATGGTTTAATGCGCGTGTAAGAATACTAAACATCATGGGTCAAATAGCATTTCAAGTACTTTTAAAATATTATTATGAGGTTATACTACATGATAACATATCTCCAGATTTCTCTGAGTAGGATTATTATTTCCTGTGATTGATTATTTATTAACATCACAAAGAAAAGCAATACGAGGTCTATTGAGTACAAATCTCACAAAAAGTTGAACACTACGGTCAAATGATTCTTTCCTAAGATAAACAACAAATAGGATATAATTCCAAAATTTTGTTAAATGTTTTGCTTTTAAATAGTACTCATATTGTTGCTGTTGTTTTATACGAGCTGGCATATGTTTAATAAATTATATTTGTATATTGTGTTCAAAATTAACTTTTTCATCAAAGTACAACGAATTAAATGGGCAGTTCACGTTGTCAGAATGGATGAAGACCGTACCACTAAAATGGCTTCAATGCCCAACCGATTGACACAGGAAGAAAGGGTAGGCCAAATCTTAGATGGGTTGATGGCCTAGAAAAAGATATCCTAGTTTTGATAACTAAGGATTGCAGAACACTTGCAGGAAGAAAGCTGACCTGGAAAAAGCTTCTTGAGAAGTCCAAGACCCACCCTGGGCTGTCGAGCTACTGAGGAAGGAAGGAAAATTCACTGTAGCAAAAAGAGCATCTTTTATATACTATGATACGAAAATTATGTTTCAATAGCCCTTGCTATCTTTCTTAGGTTGGCAACGGCAAAATTTACCCAACTTGCGCCAAACTATACTAGTAACCAAATATATCACATAGATGATTGTTAAAAATGTACATCTTGAATCTATATATATAGGTGGGGTGAAGGAAAGACTAAAAAGATTGATATTAACTGAAAAGAAGGAGGATCAAAGACGGGGAACGATCATCGAGGCATATCAAGGGGACATCACCTGTGTTTACAGTACCCCGTGGAGAATGGTAAGGTACCCAGACGTTGCAAATCATGTATTTACAAAAAGAAAGTAAATACCTAGGAAAAACGACAGCTTTTTAGTAAAAAATGTATACGTACATGTCAGTAAGATTTCTTATTCCAGTTGAATTTGCCAATAATATTTGCTGTATTCAGTTTAATTCAATTTGATTGGTTATTTGGATGAATTGTGGTTATGTGGAGAAAAAGAAATTATTAATTGGAACCTACTTATACCGGAAAAGATGTTCTGTAGTATGTAGATAAGGGTAAAAATAATCAAGAAATAATATCAAAATTTAATATTGTCACAAAGAGGTTAAATTTTCGAAAAATTGGAAAAAGATTTAATTTTATTTAAATGAGATTTAGACTCAAAACAAAATTATTTTTTTCTTCAATGTAAATAACCAAAATAGGTGATTACTGATAAATGAGCTCTGTCGAGTGAATAGAGTACAATGTATATTTAATCATTTCAAAATCCCAGAGCTCTCACTCTCCCCGTACTGCATAATCAATCCGATCCAAGCTTTTTTTTTCCGGCTTCCGCTTCATGGTACACCAGTGCTTCTCAAACTTTCAATACTGGCGCCCCCCTTTTCAATCACAATTTTTTTCGCGCCCCCTTATACATTAATAATGTACTGAATGCAATAATAATGCACTTTGACGCTAAAGCTACAATAGGCGATCTTAATTATAAACCATACAAATTAGTAACATAAGTATTAAATTTTGTATACTACTTTTAAGCAAAATAAATAAATAAAATAATAGGATAATTATTATGTTATTTTTCCTTTCTCTAATTTTTAAATTGAACATATTGCAAAATGCGGTAGCTGCTTAGAAGACAAAATATAGATATCTGCTAAATATAGAAAAAGAACGCAGGGGGTCAATTTCTATTCATAATCATTCCTTATAAAAACTTTGCTTTCCAAAACAAGCTCATGGACGTCATTAATACTTATTAAACTTGTTCTTAATTTAGTATTAATTAATTAGTTATAAAATATTCTGTGCAGCACTGATACATTAAAAGTATACCGGCTGAAGTGCCCGCTCTTTGCACGAGTTCATTTATAAGAAAATAAAACATTATTGATATAATAGCTGAATTGTAAGGGAAGCAAAGCCAAGTGCTCGACAATGTTTATAAAAACGTAAAATTGTTTTTTTTTAAATGGTTGCTCAAATTATAATTAGTTTTAAGCGAATTGTAATTTTAAGCCTCACAGAATTAGCATTTATAATTGATGTTAAACAGTAGCGCACACAGGAATTTTTCAAGGAGGGTCCGGGGTCGAAAGTTCACCAATCTTATATCAGGTTCCTTTTGATTTTGTCGAACACAGTAAAAAACTAATTCTTGAATAAATAATTAGCATTAATTAATGAAATTAATCATTAATAACAAATACTTAATTCAATTTTGCGTACTATAAACTTAGAATTATAATCAATCGGGAAAAAATCAAAGGCTTTGGGGGGAGGCGGACCCCCTCCCCCTTGTGTGCGCCACTAATGTTAAATAATTATCAATAATATAAATATCGATGAAGAATAATTGAATTATTTTTAATATTTAAAGCGAAAAGACTTCAACATGTTTTAACCCGGGAGCAGGCACGCACTTGATACGGTCGGGGTTATTCAGTCACCCCAATCCTTTTTTTTTTATAATTATTTTATTGTACACGATACAAATAATGTTTCCAGTCAATGATTTAACTAAGAGAAAGTTTACTTACCTACTTTCAAGGACTTTTCAATTTTTCTTTGGTAACAAATAAACAGTTTTGCCAGAATTAACGATTTCGTAATCTGTGTGCCCCGCGCGACCACTTCCGGGTAAAAAGTATATTCATTATGATAATATGTATGTTACTCCTAAAAAAATTGTGTGGCACGTTTTTCGTTATGCTTTATATGTTGAGAATATTTATAAAAATATGTCTTGGCCAAGTAATCCTTCATGTGCTTGTGTGTGTGTGCTGTGACATCGTCGATGGTTGTGAATCCCCATCTTTCGATTCACGATAAGTGTTATGGTTTCACCAGCTGTTCAAGGACAAGTACGACCCCATCAATTGTCCCTGAATTTTTACGATTCACCAGCTGTAAAATGACCACTGCACGTGGTCATGGGGCCATTGTTTATTGTCTGAACTCAGGGAGTGAAGACGGACAGACGGGTCGCCATAATGGTAAAGTAGAGCCGCTGCCCCATTGACAATAGGCGAAGCCTATCTTAAAATAATCATGTCGTCTTTTCTGGTGTTGAGTGATGGGGATACTAGAACCAGGTGGCGTGATGGACAAGTGTGTCCAGATGTTGGACAAGGAACTATGGCGCCTTGGGCCAGACGACCCGGGTGTGTTTTGGCGTGTGATGCGCAAATAGGACGAGGGAGGCCAAGAGTCTTTTGTGACCTGCCAATAAGAAGGGACGAGGGGCGTGTTGTGAACACCCCCTGGTGTTTAAAAGGGTTCTTTTTCAGGAGAGAAGAGGAGAGAACGAAAAGGAAGGACGGAAAAGGAGAGAGGGAGAGTAGGAGACGGAAAAAGAGAAGAAAAGGAGTCGGGGAGAGAGAGAGAGGAGCCCGCCTTGCATGCAGAAAAGGGTTGAGTCCGGAGATTGGAGTGAAAAAGACGATGAACGCCGGTGGCGTTGAGAATAGAATAGACTGACTACACCGGCTTGGCATATGGACTTGGCATGTAGACTGAATAATATTACTTCACTAACAAATTGTTTAGCTAATAAACAATATTTTTATATCATATTAGGCTGTACAAAAAATTTACTGATGACTAGCTATACACGACGTTACAGTGCTCTCCGTGGTTTTACAAATATCATAAAACTCTTTTGCATGGGAAAAAGCGCAACAGAGAACACATAAGAGAGGGGTCATAACTAACTGTACCAATAACTTAGAAGGTCAAACAGATTACAGCTATAATTTGTGCAGTATTTCAAAAATAATGACAGGGATGAATTTTTTATGTTCCTAAATTTTTTCGATTCTGGGTCTGGGATCTGTTTTTTCTCTGAAAGAGTAGTATGTTAGGTTATATAAAAAAAGCGTAATAAAAAAATCTCTCATCGTGGGATTACAGCAAATCAAATAAAAGTTTTTTTATTTGGTTATTGGATCAAAGATAACTAATTAGGTATTGAAGAAGTTTTTATTTTTGCTGACTTAATATCGCGCGCCTATAAATTATATCAGAGTAAAAGTGCATTTTTTATTATGTCTGAAAGTATTTTGTTTTAATTCAATCCAGTAAACTAATTATTTTTTAAATCTTTTATTTTCGATATGCTCGCGTCCCCCTCGTAAGGTCATCGCGACTGTAGGACTTTTTAAATTTAACACTTAAGTAGTTGTTAAATATATATATATATATATATATATATATATCTCTCTCTCTGATGTTTTTTTTTTTTTTAACTAATTTAGCAGCTGTCACATCGCATTGTAATAGAAGGTAAAAAACAGTAAAATGTCTGTTATTTTTTAAATTAAATTTACCCTAAGTTCTTAAGACAAAATAAAAATAAATACAAATAAAAAGCTCAAATACCCCTAAGTTTTATTCCCATTATGGCAGTACTTAACATGAAAAATATATTTTTTTATTTTTCTTTTTCCTTCATCTATATATATATACCAGAAAACATCTTTTTCCGCATGGTACAGTGGTATAGCTAATGATACGGGGCCCCAAGCTACAGGGGCCCAAACATGTACAACTACAGTCCCACTAACAGGACTCTGATATCTAGAAAAGGGCCCGAAGGAATTTTGACACAGGGCCTCCTGAGAGCTAGCTACGCCAGTGCATAGGGAAGAAAGTTTTTGAAAAAAGTTTTTCAAAATCCACCCTATTGGTCATTTTGTTTACACGATTAAGATCTTATTCCCGCGGTGGCCGATTACAAGGTTGCCAATAGTTGTTGCTAGCGTAGCAGTCAATATATTAAAAGTTAAAATAAAAGTTATTAGAATTAACAACCCTCCCTCAAGAAAAAACAGTAATTAGCCTAATAATATATTTACTCCTACATACAACATACGTCCTATAAACAACATACGTCTACAATCACCCCAAGATCGGGACAATCGTACCAATTACCACACTTTGGCCATTTTTCAGCACATCTTTTTCCCGCTCCTTTTCCATGCCTTTATGAATTATTATTAGCATCTTGAATCGCGGCTCTAAAAATTAATCTTTGGCGGCCGGCTCAGGAAGTGCGCTTTGCTGAGCATTTGCCAACTGGCGACCTTCATGGCTCCCTTTTTTTGTCGTCACGCCAAGATGACCATTCAACAATGAAAACAGGTAACAAAGCACTTAATAGCGCGTCTGCCCGCCCAGCATTTTACTAATTAACATCTAATGGCTTCCTCCGTTTTGTGGTTTCGATTATGGTTTTTGCTTTCCCTTCGATTAATTGCGTTCGTCCTTTGGGGAAAGTTAATGGCCTCCGGAGCCTTTTCCCTCTCCATCCCGGTTATGGCTGCTTAGTTACTTATGACTTATAATGAACTACTTTGTAACTAGGTAGTGATTATGTTATTGTTATTTGATAGCCACTTTGTAACTGATTGTCGAGTCATATGCATGCTGATTGGTGTTGATTCATGCTGCTAAATACATTGTTATTAAGTTACTGCTACATGGTGATAAATTTTAGTCTGTATCAAAATCCTGTACACCCAAATTATTTTCAATTCTTACCATTAGTTCACAATCTCCCTATATATGTATACCTTGTTCAAATTTTCAATCGTTAGTAAAATATTTTATATTCATCCATTCGAGTTCAAATACATTTTTTAAAACTTGTAGTGGATGACACTTGATGTTAATACAGTTTTTGAAATATTATTTCATTAGTTAAATTTAATTAATAAATAAATAGTAAAAAACAAAAATAATGGTCCAACACCCTATATAAAAAGGAAAATCGCTCGTTGTGTCCCTGTAGCACAATGGATAGCGCGTTGGACTTATAGTCCGAAGGTCCTGGGTTCGAATCCTATCTGGGATGACCTAATTTCTGAGAGAGGGATTTATGAATGAATAAATAGTAACAAGCGAACATATGATAATCCAACATCATGTATAGAAAGGAAAATAGCTTTCTATTTTGCACTTAATATTGTGATTCTATCATATGTATAGACATATTTATATTAATTGTAATTATTTAGTAAAAAGTAACTAAAATAAAACTTTCTTTGCTGACTTGTGAGTATAAGAATAGACTTAATTTTTTTATATTAGTTATTCCTACACAGTTATAAAGTAACACGGCTCAAAAAATGATGCATTTTTTTTTTTTTTGAATCTCCATTCATGAATTATTCTAACATGATTTTGAATAGCAGACTGTTATCCGTAAAAAAGTAGAAATTGAAAAATTAACTGTACATTTAAATTCTAGGGGCTATAAATAAGACACGTATGTAACATTGGTCCAGACTTAATCACTTCTTTTTTTAACATTCCAACTACACATAAATATTTTTTTTACTGGTACCAAGAATTATAAAATAGTGAAATAAATTAATAAGAGATATTTTCTGAAAAAAAAAGCCTGTAGCGTAAAATATATCAAAGTAATTGGGCGAAATTTTCGATAGTTTAAGCATAGCGCGTGTGTGTGTGTTTGGTAGATCTTTATAGTGTGGACACAATGTTTTCTATTGGGTTTATTATCTGGAAATTAATATCAACTAATATTGTCTATTACAGGTATTTTTAATACCAAGCTTTTATCCTTTCAGAAGAATCTAAAAGTTATATAAGGTAAACATTCAGCATTTTCTTACGCGATATTTCGACTTTAAGTTCTTTACTTCTCTGTACTAGCAGTTTTTCGGTAATGTGGAATACATGCCCCATTTTCAATTCCTACTATTAGTTCTCTCTCTCTCTCTCTCTCTGTATATATATATATATATATATATATATATATATATATATATATATATATATATATATCTTGTTCAAATTCTTAATCGTTAATAAAATACTTTCTATTCATCCATTCAAATTCAAATACATTTTTTAAAACTTGTAGTGGATGACACTTGATGTTAATACAGTTTTTCAAATATTAATTCATTAGTTAAACTTAATGAATAAATAGTAACAAACAAAAATAATGGTCCAACACCCTATATAAAAAGGAAAATCGCTCGTTGTGCCCCTGTAGAACAATGGATAGTGCGTTGGGACTTCTAATCCGAAGGTCATCGATTTGAATCTCACCTGGGACGGCCTAATTTCTGCGAATGTGATTTCGTTTTTACTATATTATTTTATTAGAATAATTAAATCTAATTGAGGAATAAGTAGTAACAAACAAATAAAAATAGTCCCAACAACCTATATAGAAATAAAAATGGAAAATTGCAATGAAAATCGCTTTCTATTTAGCACTTAATAGTGTGATTCTGTCATATGTATACACATATTTATATTAATTGTAATTATTTAATAAAAAGTAACTAAAGTAAAATTTTCCTTTGTTGACCTAAGTAGGAATTGACTTAATTTTTTTATATATATTACTTGCTCACATTAAAAAATGTTATTTTTTTTGTATGGCTTTTCGAAGAATCTATGTACCGCATCGAAAAAAGTTACATGTTTTGTATATATATATATATATATATATATATATATATATATATATATATATATATATATATATATATATATATATATATGTAATAATTCCCCTCGCATCCTTTTAATTAACTCTTTTAATAGTATACAAATACTCTTTTAATTATTTGGTTCGTAACTAACACCCTGATTTTAATTACAAGCATGTCACGTGGTCTTCAACGTCAGGTATAAAAGCCGATGTGTCTCTGGAAACCTCTCTCTCTTCGATCATTTCTCTGTAGTCAAGTAGCGGCTGCAGCGCGTTCTGTGTGTGTCTTTGTCTGTGTTGTGTCGTCCATGTTTGCTTCTTGTATGTGTAATGCCGTTCCTACTGGATCTTTATGTGTTTCTGGATGTGAATAAAAAGGAATTTCGATTTCCATGAGTTCCTCTTCGATACTATCGTATTAGACCATGCTCCACGTAACATAGAAAATCACACCACCGGCCACGCCCAACCATTGGTTCTCCATTATTTAATCAACCACTCGCCACGTCTTACAATATATTTACCACTCAACGGAATTGTTCCAGAAGCATTTCATATATATATATATATATATATATATATATATATATATATATATATATATATATGTTGTATATAAGATCGTGGTGATTGGTAAGGATTACTTCACTGATCATATTTTAGATGGTTAATTTCATATGGATGGTATTGACGAGGCGGTCCTGTTAAATGTGTGTGTGGTATATATATATATATATATATATATATATATATATATATATATAATCACTTTTACTTCACATTTAGACACAAACACAAATAAACAACTAGACGACACTTACGACACAAACATAGAACATATAATACAAATAAGACACGCGCGTTAGAACATGATTCAGAAAAGAAATGGGGCTAGGAGTTTTCAGTCTCTGTCTTTATATGAAGCGGGAACAGGAAGTTCGAAACTCATATGACTTAGGTGGACGGAGCTTGTGATGGATGGAAAGATATCGCACGATGGTGCTTTGTAAGATTACTTTAATTTCTATGAGATTTTAATTTCTGAGAGAGACATAGTTACCACTAAATCCCGTCAAGCTGGCAAGCCAATTAAATATTCACGCGTGAGTCCCGAAGGATCAGGATCATTAAAAATTAAAAGTGATTCCAGATGAAATTAAAAGGAATTATTACATATGTATACATATATATATAAACAAACATACTGCGTGAATTCCACACTCATCAACAGCCGAAATAGTACAAAAGTAGGTTGATTAAATTTTAATTTACGTCTCACTGGGAAGTAACACGAGAACTATTAGGGACGGACCTTGTAATTTTGAGCCTTGTTCAAATAACGATGATGATACTTGAGTCGGAACCTTCCCCTCCTGACTTCCACATCACGTCAACAGGAGGACTTTGAGCCTCGATAGATTTATCGTGCATCAGCTCCTCTGCATTGTGGGTCTTCAGTGGCATTAGGTTTCGAACCCGCGACTCAACAATGTCGGCCACAAGTTAGCGATTATGATCACTTGGCAACTGCAGCCACCCAAAATTATGTTAAAAGTGAGTATTTATTAACGTCGTACTTTGAAGCAACATGACAGATGTTGGAAACGGACCACTTAAATTTAAACTTCGGCCAAGGATGACACATGAGCTGGCACACACCCACCTCCTAACTACCACACCACCCACACCAAAGTGAAGACTCTGAGTCAAGGCACCTTTAACTTGCATCCTCCCCCTGTCACGTCAGGTCTTTAGTAGCACCAGGACTCGAACTCAGTACTCGACAAAACAATGGCAGACAAGAGTTCGCAACCATAACCATTTGGCTACCGAGGGAACTGACCGCCTTGAACAATGTTGGCCATGAATTTTGTGATCATGACCAATTGACTACATTGGCTAAAATATAGGGACATTTTTCGAAAGTTACACTAGAATGGTCATACCATATTTTAAACGCATCACTAGATCATAAATTTGATATGATATTGTTGATTATAAATGAATAAATAAGGCTGTATTCGAATGTAACTGAAAAAGTAAGTTTGCCTATTGGATTCTAAATGAAGAGAGTTGACTTATTATTACACAATAAGTAGAGTGGCAACATACGATTATAAACGAAATAAGTAAGTGTAAGGCAGTATTAGAATGTTAATTAGCTAGAGAAAATGGTCTCTTAACTAAATTATAATGGTTGACGCACACATTTCAAAAGCTGACCCAAAACAGGTTAATTTACTGCTAACTAAGCGCTTCATGCATATAAACGTATATCTGTGATTTCGACATGAAGCAAAGGAAATAAAGGATAAAGGCAAATATCGGTGGTCAAAAAGAGTCGAAAATGGAGAAGGTATGAAAAAGGCATGACATCTGCGATTACAATGACAGTAAATTCCATGGGATGGAAGAAAGACCACTCAAGTACTTCCAGATCGTAAATCTAGTTTATATCTAAGCAAGCTCTAAGGGAAATTTGTGATTAAAGGAACACGGCCTTATAATTGATGTGTTAAAGGACTGTAAAATGAACTAATAACACCATATTATAGATTAAACGCTACCCACCTACTTGAATGGGTATTTCATGATGTATATTTTGTAAGACTATTGATATCTAAGTCCTAGCATTAAGCTTTTGATTGTACAGAAAAGCATTCATTTGCCCTAGTTTCTCAATTTAAAAAAAAGTATTTGAATTTCTGAAGTGCAAAGATCGCTTATGCCCCCCCAGCCCCCTTGTAGTTGATTGCTGCATAAACCATTTTTAGCGGATTTTTATTCTTTAAAAGAAACATCACTAAATTTCAAGTATGTAGGCCTGAATGTTTAAAAACAGAAATTGTATACAATCGAACCTCCATATAACGAACCTCTATACTGCGAATTTTTCTATATAGCGAACTTTTTCCAGGAACCAAGAACATTTCAAGATTTTCTTCTTTTCTTTCAATAGCCTCCCAATAGCGAAGTTCATTTTCTATATAAAGAACTTTTTCACTCTTGTGATTCAATTTTTTTCTCCCTATTTTTAAAGTACTTCTGGATATCTCAAGTTATTCTCTCTTTTAGCACATTTTATGATGGTCGTAAATCTTGAACTGATTTTATTCGATGCCTAACTCGCCAAGAGCAATAGAATTCTGGGCATTTCATCCAAGAAGTGCAACGTTTAACCCCCATTATCCAGTTCCCTGGAAACATCTTCAATATCCTCTTTCACTCTCGGTGGAGTCTCGTTTCCTTGTACTAGTCTCCATTCATTTGTAGTATTGATCAGTTGTGCACTGGTAACTTCGTTTCTTGTAGCTCGAAAATGTTAAAACGTAAGTGCTTGAGCATCAAAGAAAAAAACTAATTCTTCAGGAAGTGGATAAAGGCGACAAGAAACTTTTCTTGCAGTTTTTCATTCATTTTTGGGGGGTAGGTAAGATATATAAACTAAATATATCTTAAGTTACAAAAAAAATTGAATAATTCCTTTTTTTAAATATATTGTGCTTATGAATTTAAAACTTATTTTACGTGGTTTATAAAGAAAATTGAAAGATGAACCTCTATATAACGAATTTTCCATATAACGAACTTTTTCTCGGGATTTAGCGACTTCATTATATAGAGGTCTCACTGTAGTTATAACACCACCGTAACCACCGCACCTCCCTCGGAGTCGATTTATACAAAAAAATCTGTTCTCACTGAATTTCTACTAAACAAAAGGAACATACCTCCGAAATTTCTAGTTCGTAGGCTTAATAGTTCAGAGGATTTCGTGATGAGAGAGGTAGTCGTTTTTCTCCATGTATAAACATGCTAGACAAAGACTTGTCACCTTATCTAATATTTGATGCTTCCAGATTTTGCTTTGTATAGAGCCTATACTCGTCATGGTACTGATGTAATAAGCTTTTAATATTTCTCTACGGGGATTTCAGACCCTGCTTTACGAAGTGATATTTCTAGTTCTTTGGCGTTGTAAGATTATTCAATTCTCTTAACTGCCTTTCCAATTCATATGTGCTACAGATTTTCACTAATATCTGGACTTATTGATGGAGTGACATTTTAGAAGATAAAATACACCATGGTTAGGGTTAAACCAGGTCTGTACAGTTTGGGCGCAATGAGAGGAGTAGCATTGTCGTCCTGATATATTCCGTTATCATTTGGATACCAATCTTGCATTTATGGTTTAAGGTATCCGACTACTTGCGACAACTTTTTTTAAAAAAATGGATATATGGGGATTTTTTTTGTGGTTTTAAGATTTATTTAGTATATTTTAAGGGAAAAATCGCAAAACTGAAAACAGGAAAAAATTTATTATTATTAAAAGGGGAAAAAACTGGTGAAAATGTACAAAAGACTGCATAAACGCGGCCTGCTCTGTACAAAAAATTTTTGAACAAATTCTCAATTTTTTAATTTTAATGTGTTACATTGTTATTCAAGTTTGAAATGACCTTCAAGATAATAAATATTTTAATTTTTACAAAACTAGAGCACTCTATCTTAGTGACTATATGAAATTGCTTAAAAAAAAATGATTATATTCACATAAGGGACTGTACATTTTGAAATAAAACAGTGATTGATAAATCTGAAGGTCAGAACACTTCTACTGCTATACAAACCATTCACTAAAAGTTTCAGCAAATTATTTTCAAAACTTTTTGAGCAATCACTTTCCCCATTTGAGTTTTTCGAAAAAAACACATTTCGAGTAAAACGCATTTTAAAGTTTAACATCTTTTGTAAAGTTATGGCATCTGCTTTTATTAAAATACTTGCAGTTTTTTATCTAGTGAATGGAAAATAAAAAGCTATGTATTTTTATCAAGCTAATAAGATAGCCTATAAAAAAATCATAAAAAAAATTGTCAATTTTTGAAAAAAATCCTGATTTTCGGATAGTTGGATACCTTAAGAGGGGAGTTGGAAATCTCTCTCTCAATATAAATATATACTGACAATGTTAAATTGGCTGCTGCCGATGTACCTTTTCTCAAAATCCGTTGTATATACATGCTCAACATTTTTCATACAATTAAAGAACACCTTTCTCATTATACTAAAACGAGCTTTTAGCTAATTTTGAATTTTTTAATAATTTATGAAATATTTTATTAAATATTGCAAAATTTGACCCATTTTTCACATAAAAAATTTATAAAAATAAAAATTGAGTTTTTTACAAAAAGCTCATTTTAGTATATATTAGCCATCATTATAAATATATCATAAAACTTACATACCTGTGCACAATAATTTCTCATAAACGGTACATCGAGCATCAAAATTTATATTTTGAGATAAATTGATTCTAATGTATACAGAGAGACTTCTAATAGGCTAGGAAACAAAAAAAAAATAAAATGCTCAATTTACAATAAAAGATACATGCTTTGGTTTATATCAGACATTCAACTTTTCAGCAAAAACGAAGTACTTTGTTTACATTTTTCGCCATTCAAATGGGCGTGGCTCAGTTTCAACGATTATTTAAAAATAGGTTTTAAGGGCTTCTAATTCCCTAGAGGTTAAAGTAAGGTATTTTTAGAAAGGTTAAAATCTATACAATTTCAAGATGTAAAAATCTCAAATTGTCAAAAAAAACATAAAATTTTAGCTTTACAACACCCTTTAATAATATTTTCTCGACTCATTTTCAGTTCCGTTACCCTTTATAGTGATAAGGGGACCTATCCATTTCCAATTAATTCCTCCCAGATGATAAATCCTATACCTCTAGCCTACATGACTGGTTATATGCAATCTGGATGAAGAGCTTTGGGTTTTTCCCAAAGAATTCTTTGTCTGTCATCATTTAAAAAAAGCGTAAAACAACTCTCGTCGGTCCATACAACTTTTTTCCACATGTCTACATCCCAGATTTTGTATTCTTTAGCTTAAGCATATATATAACGACTTTTCGTTTTATAGCTGACATATAGGGATTTCTTGTCGGTCGTTGGCTTTCAAGCTTAAAAAATGTAAGTTTTCTTCATCTTGTTCAATGAGGGAACTTGTGGCCGAGGTAGCCGAGTGGTATAGGTATCGGACTGTGGCTTGCTTTGTCACGGGTTCGAGCCCAGTACCACTAAAAGACCCGCCGTGTAGGGCAGCGATGCACGTTAAATCTGTCGAGAGCTGAAACGTCCTCCCGTTGGTGTGGTAGTTTGAGAGGGGGTTTCCAGCTCAGGTGTCGTCCACGTCACTTGACCATGGTTCAAAATTACGTGGTCCGTCGGCAAAAGCCCTCGTGTAGCTGAACAGTGTGACGTTAATATTCAATCAATCAATCTGTGAGGGATCTTTGTTTCCGAATATAAATTGCTCTACATAATTTGTAGAGTTGTCAATCATCTGCTTTCCCTACTTTTCTACGCACACAGCTTCAGGTTACTCTCATCCCGTTTTGTCATTTTCTTAGCTTACGTCTTATAGATGAAGTTTTTGTGCTATTTTTTTAGTCAAATATGCTTATATATCCTTATTACGCTTCCGTTTGATATTCTGTTTTGAAATTTCTGGTACTCTCACGACATTTTGTCGCATAGAAAAAAATCTGTTCTCTTTTTAACTCACTAATAGCTTTTGACGATAGCATCATAAAGCAAAAACAATTAGTTTTGTAAAATTAAAGCAATCTTAACTTTAAATAATGAAGTCGATTACTTTGTCAAGTACTTTTTCTAAGATATTAATGAATAGCTTCTATAATTGCAATTTAAGGAAGAATAAGAGTAAAATTTAGTAAGTGACAAAACTCATTTCACCACTATGTTTATATAGAGAGAGGAAGATTGTAAATGAGAGAGAAGTAGAAAGAAATCTTAGTAGACTATAAATTAAGTAAAGTAGTTTAATTGGATAAAAAAAATAACATATTGCTGTCATCTAGACTGGTTTTACATCGTTGTATTAGAACGAGAGAAAAATTTATTGGCGACATAAATATTGTCAAATGACAAAGATATATCTCCTTGAAAGATATCTCACTTGGTGACACCGTTTGCTGAGAGGTCATGGTCGCGAATAGACGTGGTATGGTTGGCGTGGTAAGGAATGTAGAACAGTAGAGGGCCAACTCAAGTGTCATCCTCGTCACTTGACCGTAGTTCAAAATGATGAAGCCCGCAACCAATAACTCTAATGTAGTTTGGGGTGAGTGAGTGTTTATTAACATTGTACTATAAAGCAACATTAGGCATTTGGCGACGGACCACAAAATTTTGAGTCACGATTAAATGACGAGCACGACATCTGAGCTCCCCCTCTCCTAACATGTAGTCGTTTTGAAAAGCGACGTCAATAAGCAATCAATCAACCTTAATATGACGCAGTAGCTTAGAAACCGGATTAAATTGACGGGAGAGAGATATTCGTATTAATATCGCTATATAAAGCAACACAAGGGCTATTGAAGGGCTCTCATTATTTTGAACCATCGTCAAGCGACAAAAAGGCGATACTTGATTTGATTCCCCCTCTCCTACCTATCATACCACGCCAATGGGAGAACTTTGAGCCACGACAAATTTGACGCGCGTCAGCCCCTCTACCAGGCTGGTCTTCAGTGGCACGAGGGCTCAAAATCTTTAAACCGAGCCACAAATTCGTGACCCTATCTGATGGGCTACCACGGTCAAATTGACGGGGAAGTAATTCGTTTTATTCTACACAACGAATGAATCGAGCTCTCGTATCTCTCATTGGCTTACGACAGGGGTGGCCAACATTTTTTTAGAAGAGTGCTACTATTTGATTAAAAAAATATCCAGGCTTGCCACTTCCAACATTTCCAACAAACAAATATGGAAAATTTAAAAAATGCTACTTATATAAGCTTTTATTATGGGATTCTTGTGTGTGCGCAAATAGCACATTTTTTTAGTGCAAGTCTGCGTAGTCGAAATTTAAAAATAATATAATGAATAAGACGAAAGTACAAGCTTATATGTTTTATTGTTAATAAACTTTTTACAAATTCAATCAATTAGGCTAGGTATAAAACAAAAAGGATTAACTTTTGAATCACACCCACCCACACATTCAATTCGAAATAATTAAACGCTCAGTATTTACTTAATGTGACTTGAATTACTACTTTTTTTACTAAGTCATCTTTATTAGGATTATCTCTTAACAGATGTGTTAAAAAAATTAGGTTATTATAGGTGCACATTTGCTAGTTTTGAGTGATATATATTGTATTATGTTCATTGCAGAAAAAATTTATTCACAAGTATATTTTGATTTAAATTTTGAGGTTTTCTGTCTAAGACAATCCGCTCCCTCCTTCAATAAAACTGTAAAAAATGGTTACTTATTATCTTTTTTAAAAAAATTCAGTTTTCAGTGAGTCTTTGCGTGTCCCTAATACAACTCCATCGTGCCACACTGGCACGCGTGCCGCGGGTTGGCCACCCCGGTTTCCAAGCTTCTCATTGAACCACCAAAGTGTCCTGAACATCATATGGTAGCTGCTATTTACCCTATCAGTTACTCTTAGCCCTCAAAGGAATCCCAAATGCGGATACACGAAGCCCTACCCCTACACCTCTAACCGGTGAAGGAGGACATTTTTATGGGTTTCTCATTAGGAGCCATTTCCATGAATTAGTGCACAAAGAACACGATACTACCCAACCTGAACATCAATGGTGCAAATCCGCCATCATCGGCTTGGATGACCACGGATATCCCGTGCCACTATGCTCACGAAAAATAAAAAAAAGAAATTCACATTATCGTGCAGGAAGAACAAATGGATCATGTTCATTTGCAGTGTGGTCACGTGGCGAGCATGCGCACAAACGGGAAGTCAGGTGCTTGAAGGTGAGGTGTCATTTCGAACCAATTAAGAGCACTCATTGCAGATGGTTAACAGGACATATAGCGTCCGGTGACGTCAAAAAGTAACAGCTGGGCACTTCCGTAAGTGTGCCTAGGCGTGCACAACCCCTCTTCTTGCTATTTACCCCCCTGCCCAGTTTTGGGGTTGATAAGTTAATCACATAAAATGAGACTCTTATTAATTGTTAAGTAAGCAGTTGTAACGAATTAGCAGAAATAGTCGGCTGTCCAAAAAAAGATTTAAGTGCAATTACTAGCGATAGCGATTTTTAAGGATTCAAATGCATACAATAAAATATAAACAAGTAATATAAAAAAATTAAGTCAATTCCTACTTAGATCAACAAAGGAAAAAATTATTTTAGTTACTTTTTATTAAATAGTTACAATTAATGTAAATATGTTTATAGTACATATGATAGAAACACAATATTAAGTTACAATATAGAGAAAGCGATTCTCCTTGAAATTTTTCATTTCCCTTTCAATATATGGGGCTGGACAATCTTTATTATTTGCTGCTATTTATTCATTAATTAAATTTAATTATTATAATAAAATAATATAGCAAAAAAGAAATCACATTCTCAGAAATTAGGCCATTCCAGATGGGATTCAAACCCACAACCTTTAGATTAGTCCAACGCGCTATCCATTGTGCTACAGGGGCACAACGAACGAGTTTTTCTTTCTATATATGCCAGTAGCCCACACAGGAATTTTTCAAGGGGGGGGAGGGTTCAGGATCGAAAATCCACTATTCTTGTATCATGCTCCTTTTGATTTTGTTGATTTTCGGGAACAAAAAACAGTAAAAAACTAATTATTGATTAAATAATTAGCCTTAATTAATAAACTTAATCATTAAGAACAAATACTTAATTAAATTTTACGTACTATATACTTAGAATTATAATCAATCGTAAAAAAAATCAAGGACTTGGGGAGGGGTCCGGATTCCTAGGACCCCTTCCTTGAGTGCGCCATTGATACACGCTGTTGGACTATTATTTTTCAGTGTTACTTTTTATTCAACTTTTACTTTAATTAATGAATTAATATTTGAAAAAACTGTATTAACATCAGGTGTCATCCGCTACAAGAAATGTATTTGAACTTGATTGGATGAAAAGAAAGTATTTTATTAACGATTGAAAATATGAACACGGTGTATTTATAGGGAGAGAGAAAAAAAATTGTTCTTTACAGAAATTATTTTCAATATTATTAGAAAACAAGAGTTTCTTTTTCTTTATTTTTCAAAAGTTTTAAATTACTCTGCACTGAATGGATATTCCACTGTCTGTAACATTAGTTTTCAAGCATTATTAGGTAACACATTAGTTGCATGCAAGTCAGTAGCATGTTGGTACGTCATAATTTTGAACCGAAGTCGAGTGACGAGGACGAAACCCGTACTGGCACCTCTTCAATCTTCCCCATCGTGTTAAGGGGAAGACTTTTAGCCTCTCGTTAAAAACTTCTCTACGCGGTGGATCTTCAGGGCCACTGGTTCCACGACTAGACAATAATGCCCACGAGCTCGTGAGGATGACCTCTTGGTTACAGAGGTCAGGGAAACCCCCTCCCTTGTCGGTCATTCCCACAGGAAAGCTGATAACTATTAAAAATGCACAAAGGAGTGAATGTTCATTAACGTCGAGCTACAAAGCAACACGTAGGCTATTAGCGATAGACCTCGTAATTTTGAATCATGATAAACTGATGAAAACGACTCCTGAGTCACCCCTTTCTCCAAATTACCACACCACCGGGAGGACTTTGAACATCGACAGATTTAACGTGCATTAAATCCTATGAAATGTGTTTCTTCAGTGGCAGTAGGTTTCGAATCCGAGGCTCTACAATACCAGTCTCAATTACGCGATCACGACCATATGGCTACCGCCTCTTCCTAGGAAAGATAATCAATCCACTGCTAGACCGTAAAATTCCTTTTTTCTAACACGGTCATACTTAGGGAAGGGGCAGTGCCGGTTTATCCATTGGCCGTCCAGGGGCCCAGACCCCGAAAGGGACTTAAGAAGCCCGGATAAGCTGGACTTAACCAAATTTTCTGGTTATAAATTTCGCTCCGCAAGTGCCAAGGGGCCCCGTAGATCTTCTGCACCCAAGGCCCCAAGGCCCGACATTATCTTAAACCGGCGCTGGGGAAGGGAGAAGGAAGAAGCATGTCTGGGCTCAAAACTTTCCCTTTTAATCACGCGTTAAATACCCCAAAACGAAAAGGTCTTAAGGAAAAGGGGGGGCAGGAGGGGGTGTATAAATTTTGTCATCTCAATCGACTCCAGACGCATCCATTTTCACGCGCGGGGAAGCGAGCGACATTTTCCGAGGAGTGGGGGAGGGATGAGCAGGAATTTTGTGAAGACCGTGACACTGACCGCACGGAAAGGAAATTCACTCACCAAATGAAAAAGAAGGTGAAGAGAGATGCGATTTATTTATACATATAGATATGAGGCTACCGGAACTCGGCTGCACTGCTTTTGCCAGAGGACACAGGTGAAGATCACTGAAGCCGGTAATTTGGGTTAAATGATTGGTCGTTGAAGACAAGGGTGGTTTTGGGGATGGAGGTTGGTGATTTTAATATTTTAGGTTTGGGGTGTCTTATTTTCAAACCTCCCTAAGGTGCACTGAAAAAGAAAAGATATTTTAAGCTATGAATGAAAGCACATAACACTTAAAAGATAATTAATAAAAAACGTACTTAATTTTACTTTTTAACGTACTTAAATTTATACGAAATAAAAAACAGTCATAAAGACTCAATGAGTTCGGATAGGGGTGAGCATATAGCGGCCCACAAAGAGTTTTTCTTACGGACAACCAAGACAGTTAAAAAATTCACTTTTAAGCGAGATTTTCTCTCGTGTGCGACCAAAAATTCGTCTCGAATTTTACACTAGGGCCACCACCTTATTACACATGCGTGATCGAAACTTTTATTAAAAATAAAATTAAAAATAACTGTGTGTGTGTCAGCTCTGACTCACGACTGGAGTTTACTCCTTAAGGTATCCGACTACGTTCGGAACCGTGATTTTTCAAAAGCGCATAATTGGATAGTTTTCATGATATTTAGTGTTACTAAGATTAGAATATATGCATAAAATTGTCTTAAGGACATTTTGACAAAAAAATTTTTATTTAAATACAATATTTTGGCAAAAAATTAACTAAGAATAATCTTTTTTTTCCAAATGTTCTCCTTTTGTGAAAAATGCTTCAATTAGAATAATATTTTGCCTGTATATAGCTCAGACCTCTGTTCAGAGGCTTAACTAGAATTTTTCAAATATATAACTTAGAAGTGGGTTCATTCATATTTTACGACAACAGAGGAGAGCAATGTTAAGAAAAAAACGTGAATAATTATTTCAATTGGTGGTAACTCTGAAAATAATGTGAATTTTTTAAAAATATTAGTTGAGCCTCTGTACAGAGGTCTGAGCTATATACAGGCAAAATATTATTATAATAGAAGTATTTTTCACAAAAGGAGAACATTTTGAAAAAAGGTTATTCTAAGTTAATGTTTTTCCGAAATATTGTATTCAAATAATTTTTTTTTGTCAAAATGTTCTTAAAACAGTTTTATGCATGTATTCTAATCTGAGTGACACTAAATATCATGAAAAATATCCATTTATGCGCTTTTTTAAAATCACGGTTCCCAACGTAGTCGGATACCTTAAGTACGGTTGTCTTTGATTATATAGTAGGCAAACAGGATAAATCAGCGTTTCTCAAACTGTGGTGACCCCTAGGGGTCGTGATAAAGCTACGAGGAGGGCATGTGGCGGTTTGCTTCGGAGTAATCCCTAAAGGGAAATATGTGTAAACCTTCCCTAACCGATGTAAACAACTTTGGCCGATATCGGAACCCCCGAAATCGGTGGGTGTGCTTACCATCAAAATAGCAATTTTCAATTTATATTTAATTGTTTGTGTGTCGTGTGTGTCGTCATAATAAATGTTTTAAAAAACCTGAAGCCAAGGACTGATATCTTCAATTTGCGACAGGGGGTGAGCATATTGAATAGTCGAAATCAAAAGACTATTTAAAAAAATTATTAATTCACTGAAAGTAAACAAAGTACATATTCTGACATAACAAAAAATAAAATACACATTTACACTGATATAATGCACTTATAAATGTATCAGTACTGCTCAATGCATTTTATGTTTAATTTATAACAATAATAAGTTAAGAACAACATTAGTAATTACCAATGACCCCATGGCTTGTCATATATAAAATTTTGTACAAAATTAACACTTACCTTGATAATTCGTGCGCTTTATAATCAACCCCTTAACTGCGGATTAAAATTTACGTGATTCGCTCCCCGATGCCACCGTTTTCCACGTAGGCACGAGTATGTGATGTTTTGGGAGGGGGAGTCAAAAAATAAGCGCAAATCCTCTGAAATAAGTAAATCCTTCGTAAACACTATCTGAGGGTCCTTTTTTTTCATTCCAAAGCTTTCGGAATAATTTTATGGATAGCAATACACAAAAAGTTCGTATTGCGGAAAGACGCATATATACGTCATGGGCAATTAATGCTTTGGCTGAGCGTAAAATTAGCACTGTAAATAAATAAAATAAAGCTGACGCTATTTTATTTAACTTTATTGATCTTTGTGGCACAATGTTTCCCTTTTCTGAGATGCAAAGTTAACTAATGAATACAATCACTTTAAAAAGATGCGACCCTCCAATATTTTCTCCTTTTGCCAATGCAGCCCTCGAGCCAAAACCATTGCCCAACCTGTACTATGGTATTTCGTCAGCTGCATTGGCCATCTTCATATTTAGTCTTACTGGGATACTGTTTTCTATTCTGATGAGTCTGATACGGTCAAGTGACGAGAATGACAGTTACCTGAGATGGCACCCCGTTCTCCAAACTTCCACACCACGCCAAAGTAAGAATTCCAAACCTTTTCAGATTTTATGTATATGCCTCGTCACGCGATGGATCTTAAGTGACATCCAAAATTGAATTTAATATTCGACAGAATTAAAAGAATGAAAATAGATGATATGATTAAAAGTTACGTACTTAATGGCAATACAATATGGTAATCAAATGTATGTTTATAAATTTGAGTTTACATTAGAATACTTCTATATCTTAAAACAAAAAATAGTTTTACGAGTTAGATCAAGTTCCTCAAAATTAGATAATTAGTCTTAACAGATAAAATGAAATATTAAATTTTTAAAAAATGGAATTTCGTTATACCTACAACAAAATGTAACATAACATGTTGTTGTTAATGCCACTTGTTTGACAGATTGAGATCGAGGCCACGAAATTCATAGAGGCAAAAAGCTAGATGTACGCCTATCGTTAACCGTAGCATTGAGCACCATATAGGTGCAAGTACGCTTTGGCTCTGTTCCACCCCAATTTTGAGGGAGAATATCCTGTATTTGGTATCCAAAAATTTTGCACTTTCTCATAGAAGTTCGCCAAATTTGAAGATATAAATTTTTTTCTCACATTTGGGGGTTAGACTGATATAAAAACCAATCGGTAAATTTATATTTAGTAATAGTTTTTTTGTATGAATCCAGAAATATAAAGAAATATGTAATTCTCTATTACTTCAGCAATTTCATTCAATATTCTTTAATTTTTTTAAGATTACAGTTTTACAGCGCGTGGAAAAAATCTACAACATTTTTTTTTTTTTTTTTTTTTTTTTGCATGAATCCTGTACAAGAACCATCGAACTCGCCATAAATAATAGTAAATGATAGGTAAAATTGACTATAGTGCAATCTTTCAGTATCAGCGATGAAAATCAACTTCAATTTCGAGACGAAGTAAATCTTCTACCCGAAATTTGAATAACTTGAGACAAAAAATATGACATCCAGCCAATTGGGCAGCTTTGTCTGTTTTGATGTTTTTCGATAACGTTTCGAGAATCGTAGTACATAGAGAGAGGAGCGTTTTCATTCATTACTTTCGTTGCGTCGAGTTCATTCATGGATATGGTAATTTTTGTTACCACGACAGGGATATGTCTCGGGTGAGTAAACACAGGCCCCACAAGAAACAATTCCGACTCTTAGGAAAACAAAATCGTCGAAGAAAAGCGATCAAAGAGACAGTTAAATCGATTATACAGGGAAGGAAAGGGAGACAGTAAAAAGAAGAAAAACGGGAGGGGGTGCACACATGCTATAATCACAAAGCCACATCACGCACATGCGCACACTATTCATTCCCCTTCTTTTCAAGTTCACCGTCTAAACCAAGCGGAACGGTATTACTTCCGGAAAAGGCAGAAAACAAAGTAAGAGAAACGTCAACGAAGAGAAAATCAAAATCTAAATGTATTTTTAAGGACAGAAGAAAAAAGAAAAGTTTGAATAATGTGATTTAATTTACATTGCACTACATCAAAAGTAATATGCATTTCGTAGCTATCTGGTTTCAATATTTCATAAGGAAATCACCATAGACGCAATGAGTGTGTGTGGTTGGTTATTTTCTTTTTTATTATTATTATTAGATGGAAATCTATTACATATTGAACTGCTAGGAGAAAATTCAAAAATTACAAAGCTTTGAAATAAAATGTATACATAATGATCAATTATAAAAAGTTTTTTAGCATACAATACTCAAAAAAAAAAAAAAAAAAAAAAAAAAAAAAAACCTAGGGGAGGATTCAATGTAAAAAGTAGAAAATTTTTGTACTGTAGATTTTGTTTCTGACCAAGTCAGCCACACATTTAACACGCAATATATTTAAAAAGAGAAAACTTAAAAGCAGAACACTTGGCCAATTCGGAGAACAAACACAATTAAACATTGACTGATTTAAAACAAAGATGTCTTTTGTGTAAATCAGCGGCTCTTAAACTTTCGATCTCCGCGACACCCTTTTATGCATCAGAGGGACATCGCGGATATGAACCCCTTCAAGATATGAATATCCCTTTCCTATCTAATATTATTGATTGATTGATTGAATATTAACGTCGCACTGTTCAGCTACACGAGGGCTTTTGGCGACGGACCACGTAATTTTGAACCATGGTCAAGTGACGTGGACGACACCTGAGCTGGCACCACCTCTCCTAACTACCACACCACACCAACGGGAGGACTCTCTAATATTATTAATCAAAATATAAGTTCTAATAGAGTTTCTTCAAAGGGGGCTATTTAGTAATCTAGTCTAGTATGGCACATCTTTCAATTTTCTATGAGGATGTAACAGAGGGAAATCTCGATCTTACATGAGAGACTCTGTGGACCCTCTAGAGAGGTGCTGCGGACCCCCCAGGAACCACAGTTTAAGAACCGCTGCTGTAAATCATAGACTCCAGATAAAGTCGATGCAAATATATATATGTGTGTGTGTGTAATAATTCCCTCTAGTATACTTTTTATTAATTCTTTGTATTAATATTTAAACAAACTTTTATTCTTTGGTTTAAAAACAACACTGTAATCTTAATCGTAATCCGCTAGTCCGAAAAATCCCTGTCCCGCCCATTCTATTCAATCAGAACTACTATTACGTAATAACCACTGCCGGTATAAAAGCAAATATCTTGTGTAATTGCTCTCTTTGTCTGCTTGCCTTCATCATGTAAGAATGTAAATAACGGCAGCACTTTGTCTTTGTGTCCTCCAACATGCCGCTGCTGCTTGTCGTTGTCTGCTTTGCTTGGTAATCGTCGAAAATTTCTCTATTCAATATAAAAATGTACTGCAATTGTGTTTTAATCTATTGATGTGTGCTTCATTATAAAGGATGAAAAGTTATTCTGAAGATGCTTTCAATAAACCAGATATGACAACAAACCAACACTGGCTAACGCTACTACAGTACTTAACATATATGTATATATATATATATATATATATATATCATTAATATATACATATGTATATACATAACATATATATATATATATACATCTTTAATATATATATATATATAATATAATATATATATAGAGAGAGAGAGAGAGAATTACAGTGTCCAAATTTCATAACTCTACAAAACATTTTCTTGTGGGATTTTTTTTTGTCAGTGTATTATAATGCCATAGGAACTGGATATACAATATTTAGGTATAACACAAGTATTGGGGAAATAAACAATACAATCTCCACAATATTCCGAAGATATTTTGCGAAAACAAAAGTGAAGTTTTTGGTTATGAGCTAGTAAATATGAAATGATGTGGGTATTGATTAAAATAAATAAAAAAAAAAGTAAATTACAATTTTTTTCTTAAGAGTTTATTTTTAAGCTATCCAAATAAACTTACAAAGAATGTTTTCCTTGCTATTAAGCACTTCATCAATCTAAATCAGGCTTAGCTTGCAGAATAAAAATGCATTCTTAATAAAAAAAAAGAGACGGGCTCGTTATTTTTAGAAATACCAGAAAGTAAATTGCTGTTATTAATAATAACAATTATAATAATAACACTGCAGCAGTTTTACGATTACAACCATTTTTTTAGTATAAAAAGAAACCATAGATGATTTTTAAGCATATTTCAAATTTTGATTTCTTAAAAATACTTTTTTTATCATATACCCTTTAACATGTTATTTGGGTTTTAATATTATCTTTTCAAAGTTTAATTCAATTTCCACCAATTTTGAATTTTTCCTTTAAAAAATGAGAAAAATCAACACGTATTTAGCATTTTTACGAAGCTTATAAATATAAATTGAACTGCAGCCATCCATCATTAATTTATTTATTTAAAACAAATCCCGAAAATAATATTTAAGCATTATGTATTCAATGTTTAGAGCAAGGGAAAAAATGGATTCGGTACGTGTTCGGATAACTTAAACAGAACATTTTAAACATCGTCTTTATATAAGTACATAAACTAATAAAAAAAAAATAACCACCGAAAAAAACTGAGATTTAAATATTTATTTTATTCGATATATTTTCATGCTCCGTAGATACATCTCAAAATAAAACGGCTGTTTACGTTGAAGGTAATTTTAATGCATTTTTTCCATCACTGTGTTCAGATAGATTATAACTTTTATTTATTTTTTTAACTACGCGTCGAACATGATTGCAGGTAAAAAAAAGAGAAGAAAAAACAAAATGGGAATTACATTAAAAAAGTACATACACACAGAAAGAGGAACAACCCTCTATTTTGCCATTTTGACTAACGACCAAGATGCTTATAATCTGTCCGTTTTCCAAGAAAAACCGGACTTTTTTTTTTCTTTTTTATTTTCGGTGTCTTCTTAGCTTTTCTACCATTTCTTTTCCTTCGCTGTTTATGATTATGCTTTTGATTTATTTTGCTTTTTTAGTTACTGAAAATCGCTGTCCGTGAAAAATGCCATAAAAGGACGATTTTTCGGCCAATTTCTGTTTTAGTGTTGCGTGCCCGGCATAGTATGATTACCAGAAGATGATGAAGAGAGGATTATATATATATGAGGAGGTTATTTTTACTCTTGCGATTGTTAAATCTTAAAGGTGACATATTATAAAGCCATTTTTTTAAGAGGGTAAAAATGTGCTCTCGGATTTTAGAAGATAATCAGTGTAAACAAACCACATGGCGATTTTTGACCAAAATATGCACTAAAAAAACCCAACAAAATAAGAAAAACTTATCGCAGTGGAACATATTAGAACAGTTTATTGAAGAGCAATAGCCTCTCTCTCCGTAGTTTATTGTGTGTAACTCGCATTATGCTTTACAAAACAACTTCATTTGTATTTTTTTTAATACTAGGCATCACCCAGGGTATTTCATGACATTGTAAGACTATACATTCTTTTTTTTTTAGGTTCTTGTTATCTAAGTCCTAGCATTAGGCTTTCAATTGTATATAAAAAATAATCTTATAGGGCTCGTCTCCTTATTCAAAAAAGATAGGACTGGGATTTCTGGAACATTAGTAAAGAGTGTTTTTTTTTAGGTATAGACCGATTTAACAGCTGTCAAGTGATTTATTCTCAGTTTGGTTTGGCGATTCATCATGAATAGACTCACGCCTGAACAACGCTTTCAAATTGTGCAATTTTATTTCGAAAATAATGGTTCTGTGCGGAGTACGTATTCCCGATCTTCATAAGCGAATTTTGTTTAGCGATGAAGCGCACTTCTGGTTGAATGGCTACGTCAACAAACAAAACTGCCGCATTTGGAGTGAAGCTAATCCACAAGTGTATGTCGAAATACCGTTACATCCAGAAAAACTGGCTGTTTGGTGCGCTTTATGGGCTGGTGGAATCAATGGTCCGTAAATGTTGGAAAAAGTCATCGAAAATTGGACGTCCAGATTGGACTACATCCGAGCCAGCCGTGGAAGTCCTATGCCAGAAATCATATTTAAAATGTAATGCCATAAGATTATCTTTCGAATAAAAAAAATTCATGTCAATCGAATAATACATTGTTGTTTTATTGCAATTTAAAGTTCTATACCTCTAAAAAAATACCCTTTATATTTATCATTTACACTTCGGAGTTAATTTCCACAAATCCTATTTGTAACAGTTATCTGCTCAGCAGAATAAATATGTTTGCCAAAATGTAAGTTTGTAAGTCTAGTTTGTAAAGTTTTTTTTTATCTAGAACATCTTTGTAACCCCCTCCCACACACACCCTTGGGAGTCGATTCACGCAAAGCACGTTTTCAGAAAATCTCTACATTAGAAGCCTGTTTGCCAAGCTTCAAGGATAAAATCTAGAAGTTTAAAAACGTGTAATTTTTATCTAGCTTGATCCAATTCCGCAATACCCGTTCCTTGAGAATCTCTATTCTCGAGAAGAAATATGTCTGCTGAAATTAAAGCTTGTTAGTCCAATAGTTCAAAAATGGGAATTTTTTAATCTGTACCACACTCCTGTAATCCCCCCTACCCTACCCTTTGGGTATCTTTTTCGCAAAACCCGTGCTTAACAAATCTCTACTTAGAAATATTTTTGCTAAATTTCAAATATGCTGTTTCAAATTTGATCTAATGTCTCAAAAACAGTTCCTTTCTTCGCAATATATAACTTTCTTTTATCTTTCTCATATATGACATCAAATTTCTCCAAAACTTAACTCCACAGCACTGACGTCATATCCAGACTTGCGCCAATGATTGTCGAATAAAGCTACAATGATTGCCGAATAATGCCTAACCGTTCTACAAAAGTATTTTTGTTCGGTCTTTTCTCAGAAAATCTCCCCCCTGAGTTTCCTAACATCTATCTCTGAGAAGGAGGTGCCAGGTATTGTGGTCCTAAATATTTCCAAAATGTTAAGAATGGTTGTATCCCTTACGGGTTAAAGCACACGCAGCTTTTACAATACAGATGATTACAGGACGGGTTAAGCGATAAAAGATTAGAAAGTGACCTTCAAATATTACTGATGAATGATACCGATTTATCTTCGTAGTGAGTGTGTGACAAATCTATACGGAACTTTATCACTAACCTTCTGAGTCGATTTTTTTAGGGAAATTTAATTCCCCTACCTATTTCCAATCAACTCCAAAAAAAGCGGACAGGATTCCTTGTTATGCAGATTAGATAAAGTATTTAAGTCAAACGAAATTGTAAAGTTAGAGCAGTAGGAGATAGAGATTGAAGCAGAAAGATATAGTGAATTTGAATTGAAGGTTTCTTGTTGGAGATAATTTACTCTCAAGAGGAGTTGAGATTCCGTTGGTAATTATTGATTTATAATTAAAGTCTCATTAAAGTTTTAAGAGTGAGATTAAAGATAAATGTTCAATAGGAACATTATTAAATATAATTCTGGGATCTCTTTTCGTGGTAATCTTTGCGTGATCGTTATTTAACTGTTAATTAATTTGATCAATAATTAAGTTAATTTAAAGGATATTATCTTTAAAACCTCATAATACTAGTTAGATAAATTTGTTAATAAGTCTTTGAATCTATTTGGATAAGATAACCAAATAAAGAAAGTTGTTTATAAAAATGGCTACTGGTTCTTTCATGACTCCTATTTATTCTCGTTCTCAAAGTGAGGTCCTAGGAGACCTTCAAAAGTGTGGTTAAAGACATCCTTTTCTTCAGATAAGTACAAAAATATTTTTCATTGCATAGTCCTAGGGCTTGTAGATATCCATCCGAAAAAGACTGCGAGAGAAAAAGATCTTCAAAGATTGTACAAAAAATGGTTTCCAAACCAGAGTCACCGGGAATTATAAGTTTAAAAATGTGTGGAATGCCATGTAATGGCAGGTCCGGCTCTAGCAGTTTTGCCACCCCGGACAAAAATGAAAAATTCCGCCCCTCTCTCTAAAGCAAAAACTTATAATTAAAAAAAGATAAATTGTTCACATAGATACACGCTTATACAACTTGAATAATTATTGCGAACAAAAAAGCAGCATAACAATATATATATATATATATTAAATCTTAAAAAATACAAAATAATTCGAAATTAAGGCCATAATTACCCGTTATTATTTCAAACGAGTAAAATGTAAGAGAAGAAATCGCCCATTTCAACAAGCCAATTTCTTCGAAAAAGAATCTACTATTGGTGGGGAACACAGTCGTTTATATCAGCTTTAGTAACTACACTGAAGCCTAAAATAAAACATTTGCTGTAGCTCTCTTTACCAAGAACTCTTTTTATCCCTGTCTCCTTTTGGATTTGCTGACACCGAACATCGTATTGGTGAAAGGAATGTTCGTTGTGACCCTAACTTCTGGATTGGGAGAAAGTTACAAGTGAAAGAAGAGCGAGCATATCAAATTCCATGATTTAACATACACTCCCTTCTCGGACTCTTCAGGTTTCAACATAAAAGAAAACTGATATTAAACATACAGAGTAAAAATTAAGGAAATAAGATATGTTAAATGAAATATCAAAAATTCTCACCCAATAATATTTCAAAAAATATATAAATTTTTTTTGTAACAATTTTTTTCTTTAAATTCGACCTAAATGCTGCCTTTAAGGCTGTCTTCGGTAAAAGTATGAGAGCTTGAACTAAACACGAAACACATTTTCAGACAGAAAAATGCCTCAATTTCCATGGGAATTTGCAACGTTATAACTCATACATCTGTTAACAATATAGTGTTTATAAAAATTTCAGAATATTTCATGAATACTTTCTTTTTCGTTTTAATATGTGAAGGCATATCTCATTTAACATTACGGTATAGGAGAAAAATCGCGAAACACATTTTATACCAGAAAAAATGAATCAACTCGGTTCAAAATGGGAAGTATAATAAAAAATGCTGCTCTCTATAAGGGATAGTGTGTGAAGCTAGAATATTATATTAATTTTCCATTTCTTTTATATCTGAGAAGGTCCTATTTTTTAGCATTAACCGAAAACAACCTTAAAATTGGCCGCACCAGGCAGGGGCCCGATTTGTCTGGCCCTAGAGCCACTCCTGGTACTAATAGTGTGGATGGGGATATGCATAAGTATTGCAGCATCAACAATCCGAATGACCACTGTAATTCAATTTTTCATTTCATCATTGTCACTAACTGAAGATTAGTAAACAAAGTTTTTCACACAGCCCTACATGAAGAAATCCAAAACTGTTGTGTCTAGAGATCTAGGTGGCCATAGTATTGGACTTCCTCTTTTCATCCATTGCCCGGAGAACTTTTTCTCACTTTCATACTCTCGTGTGGTGACGCCTCATACACGATTTAAACTCAATATAGTATGCTACAATTTAGGTTTTTTCTTGCGGTGAAGCCATTTTGAAACGAGAATGTTTAAAAATGAGGACGTTGCACTATCTATGTATAGTTTGCATTTCCTTAAACAAAAACTTTATCCTTTTCTTTATCGAAAAGAAAAAAGAAAAAACTGTAAGGAAAAATCATTGTTCGTTTATTTTTAATTAGTTTTTGAAAGTGTGGTCATACTTTTCGGGTATCCTATAAAACAATTTGACTTAGTTGTTCAGTTTAGTTTTACTTTAAAATTTAGTTTAACTGTTTTTGGAAACATCTATTCAAAGTTCTTCTGATTAAGTTGTTATATAATCATGTCAGTCACGATACCTTCAAATAACTGCATTTTAATTTTAATTTCCTTCTCAGCATTTTTTGGGGGTCATTTTTTAATTCCTTTAATGATTTTGCTCATATCAAACTAAATGTCTTTAAAACACTTATTTCAGGCAGAACTAAAAATTCGAATATTTAAAGTAAACAGTACAGATTCAATTTTTTTACGAGTGGATTCTATGAAAAGAGTATTACGTTTCCAACAAAAGAAATTCTATCTTTGAAGGATGAGAACTCGAAAACTTACCAATAAGACCTTATAAAGTTTAACATAATTGTTTTAATATTATATTAAAAGTCCGGCACTCGAAGCTTTTTTGTTAAAAAAAGGGCCTTTTCATAAGTTATATTCGATTTTAGAAAAAAAGGAACCTAAAAAAAGGCCTTACAAATACGTTTTAATAAAATTTGATGTAATTTTTCTAAGCATTGTTTCCAGAGAAAAAAATATATGTATTTACAACTTTATTTTAACATAAAATATTTATATTAAATTTATTTAAATTTCCTCTTCTACGCAATATTCATTACACGCGTTTACAATTTCTTCTGAATCATCTAATAATGCTTAGAACAAACTCGAAACAATAAAATTTATGCGTAAAATTTAGGACCAACAATTAAATTCGTGGAAAATACCCAAATCCAACAAATGAATAAAGTTCAAAATTTTTAAAAAACGAATCTATTTATTCTTATCCATATGGTTATTACAACTCAGAATACTATTTGACAAAAATCCCACTAAATATTCTGTAACACGAGCAGCAAAAACAAATCATACATCCAAGAAAACACTTTTAACTTACCACAGTTTGACTACGTGATTTTAGTAAGCCCTTTAGGAAATTAAATACAATTATTCCGATTTCTTAAGTAAATTCCATTGAAAATTAAAATGAAGTCCTTTCGGAATATTCTATTGTTCTATAAAATTTTTTGCTTCATAAATCTCAGAAAATTTACGCATGAAATGTAATTACAAAGCGGATAATTAAAATCAAAAAGTTTTATTGAATGATCGCTGCTAACTTTGACTTTTTATTACTGTCATTAAATGACACACGTAAATTAAAAAAAAAAAGCAAAAATAATATCTTTCAGAACATTACCAAAGTACTATTGTTATTTTACTAATGCAAATTGCCGTAATATAATATTAAAAAATGTATTAAACTCTACATTTTTGTAGTTAGTTTCAAAGAATTACGAACGTCATATACTTGTTTAAAAAGTTTTGAGGTTAGAATATGATAATTATTTTAGAATTATGAAAGCTGAAATCTCACCTTAAGAATGTAACCTTTGAATTCGGAAGATCTGTTTATTCCACCTTGAGTGCCCTTTTTTTCAAATATTTTGTTAATAATCTACGAGTAATAGCACAAACTTAAACACTACACTCAATTAAATATGTTTCTTTAATTGAAATTATTTTTAGAACTTTTCAAAACTAGTTTAAGCAGTTGAAGAATAATTAAAATGATACTTAATTCAAAAAACAAAATCTTTGCTGAGAAAATTGAATTGTTAGTTAAGAACATTATTAACCCTTGTGAGAAAAAAAAACTTTTGATTTATAATTAAAATTCTGGAAAGAATTTTTATTATATAACAAAGACTTGTTAATTTTGTATAAATCAATTAGAATTTTCATGACAATACTTACCGTATAGCATGCACCTATACTTTCAAGCTGCATTTTTAAATTTATAAGAATATTCGCGGAATATATAACTCGCACCCCTTTTTTTATAAAGGAACTTGAAATGTACGAGTGCAATGTTATGTTTTTAATTCATTTATTCGAGGTACTATCTCAGGCTTTTGAAAAAGTAGTATACTTCTAGAACTACAGCTCAATAAGTTCATAAGATGTTTCATTTCTTTAAGACAAGCAGTACTTCGATACATGTAGAAGTCTTATTTCTCTTTGTGCTCTTTTTTGTTTTGTTTTTTCGTATTTTGAAAGTTATTCTGATACTCGGTGTATAACGTGCACCTGTAAATTTTGATCTTATTTTTTGCGTTAAAAGTACGTATTATACGCCGGATTTTACGCTAATTCTTTTTTGCTCCAAAGAACTTTATGGTTGCTTTAGGATTTACTCTTGAGAAAAAAATCAAATAAACTTTGTAATATAATAAAAATTCTTATTAGCTTCTAAAATGAAAGTAATTATGATTTTTTTTTCTAATAGAGAAAAAGCAAATTCCATTAATACAAATACAAAATTGTTTACCAGAAACACTTAAGTCATAAATATAATGAGAACTTTTAAATATATGATTAGCTTTAACTCTAGTTTTTAAGATTCACATCGAAAATAGTACGCTGAATAAGTCTCTTTTGTTCAAAAAAAAGCGTATATATTATTTTTTGAAGTAAAGTAAAATGAGCACATAAAAATTCACGAATCTTTTTGAAAGAATTAAGAAAAAAAAATCGTTCGTAATAAAATGAGTTTCTTAGATTTAATTTTAATTTACGTCACACACTGAAGCAGCACAAGAGCTATTGGCGACAGTGCTAGTACTTGTGAATCCCGGTTATTTGACAAGGATGACACCTGAGTTGGCACTCCTCTCTCTAAATTTCCACACCATGACTTGGGGAAAATTATGAGCTTCGACAGATTTAGCCTGCATTAACCGTTAAATAATTAATGGTGAATTAAAATGGGTTCGATGCCCGATGCCGCCAAATACCCCCCGAGTACAAACGGAGTACGTGCTCGTTAAAACAGCGGGTCTGAAAGTCTTGTGGGCTGAATCACGAATGCAGGGACTGGAGAATACTTCCCTCCCCTCCAGTCCCATGTCAAAATTGTGGAGGTGGAGATAGGTGGTGTCGCCATCTATCGTCTCTTCGGGGAATTTCACCGAGCTCATTCGTACTGTCACCTGTATGGTGCTCAAAGCCTAGGCCAACGACAGGCGTACTTCTAGCCCCTTGCCACGATGAATTTCATGGGCCTCCTTCTGACTACGTCAGACAGGTGGCATTAGCCCCAACAACAACAACAAAATGAGCTCGTAAATAATTTTTAAAATTTATTTTCAAACTATCAATTAAAGTTATCAGTCATTTTCAAAAAGTAGGAAGAATAATAAAGGAGAAATATCTTTGACTGTTTCACAGAAATACCGATTATGATTACAAAGTGTGAGAATTTGAAATAATTAAATTCCTACTATTAGTTCAAAATCTCCCTTTATAAACGAGGGGTGGGGCGTAAGTCATGGCAATTATTTTTTTCCTTGTAGATATGTGAACGGATCACAAACGTATATGTGTCGTGTGGAAGTTTGTGACGGGCTCACGCGTCTTTTCTTTAACATGTCCTTTGGGTTCTTTGGGACAGAATTAATGGCAACTCTTTTCCAACTAAATCCAAGAAGTGAAGTGGGAAAGATGCAAATGAACAAGCTTTTTAAATATCGGAACTTAGAGTAAACGTTATGGCAATGTATGGGAATTTGTGATAGTGAATGGAAATTGGCAGGTAGCCGACGTCTATTAGAGGAATTGTGGTTCAAGTCTGAATGAGTTTTACGTGACGTGAATAGAAGTTATTAGTGATTGAATATATGAAAGTCAAGTTGCACACCAGTGCATACAAAGACAAGATTAAGCATAGGACAAGATTGATCATTTCTCCAAGCTGTAATAAGGTAGGATTGATTATTTAATATATTAGAATCGGGGATTAGGCGGTTCACTTATTGATAGTGGTCTGAATTAGATTAAGTCTTATTATATATATATATATATATATATATATATATATATATATATATATATATATATATATATTGTATGTGTTACGTATTGTGCCATCGTAGATTCTCTCATATTAATAATTATAATTTAATTTGTTAAAGGTTTAAGTTGAATATCTTAATAAAGTCATATTAAGATAATGTTTGATTCTAAATCTTTCGTTAATCCTACACCTCTAGCTCAAGCTGATACTTCGAGAGATGTTCTTCCAAGGGGATGAACATCACAAGTTTGGTAGGCATAGTGTGTATGCACAACATCAGATGGCTCTGTGATAGCTGATAGTAGCTCAGCGAGCACTGTGAAATCAGTCAGTTGGTGAGTGTCGTGCTAGATGGAAGTAGCCCGTGTTGAGCAGCGTGCTTGCATCAAAATAGCCATTCTCCGAGGGAGAAATGCGATGGAATGTCACAGTAAATTAGTGGAAGCTCTTGGAAATAATACCCTACCATGCAGTACAGTAGCACGATCGACAGGAAAGTTTCAGCAAGGACGTGTGTCAACCAGTGATGAGCAGTGTTCGGGACGACTGGCCAGTGTGCGGACCGACTTGACACGTGCCGTCATCGAGCAACTCGTGGATTACATTAAGGGTCATGTCCTACACTAAGGGTCTATAGGCACAGGTTTGTCATGTCAATTTTATGTGTACTGTGTTGTCATTCTTTTGCACCGTGAAGGCCATATTGCCCTGTATACTACCGTAATAAATTAGTGTCTTACGATATTTCAGTGCTATTCATTGTCCACACATGTAGTTAAAACCCTGAAGTTTCATCTGTATATGTCCCATTTTCCAACCGGACTGGTATCTTCAAGAAAAAAAATAGTTGGCATGACTTTTGTCCCAACTCTCGTATATATATATATATATATATATATATATATATATATATAAGCCACTACCCACCCGCTTCACTGGGTATTTAACGATGTTGTATAAATGTATACTGTTTACATATATATGAATTATTGATATCTAGCATTAAGAATTCGATTGTATTGAAAAATAAATTTATAGTTGTAACTCTCATCTCTTGATATAAAAAAGGACATAAATTAAAGTAACTAATTTCTATTTATGTCTAAAATAGAAATAGAAAGATTTTTTTGCTATCACTTAACCTAATAATAAAGTGGATTTCCACCAAAGCAACTTTCAGTGGATCACTACTCCATAAAAAAAACATGCGTGCTAAATTTCAAGTATAAATCTAAAAGAGCAAAAACGGAATTTTTATCATCAATACCTCGTTGAGAGCATTCTTAGCGAATTCCAATTCAACAAAAAAAGCATGCAAACCAAATTTTACTATTATAGTCTTAGCAGTTCGAAAACGGGAATTTTGTCTATCAATACGCCCCAATAACTCTCCCCGCTCCCCCTGGAATTGGTTTCCGTAAAATCCATTCTTAGTGGAACTCTATTCAACTAAAGAAACTTGCTCAACAAATTTCGAGTAAATGGGTTAAATTCAAAAACAGGAATTTTTCTATAACACGCCTTAATCCCTTGCAACCCCACTCCTTTGGGGGTTCGTTTTCGCATAACTCTTTGTAAAAGGAATTCTATTCCATGAACGGAGCATACCTTCTAATTTTCAAGCAGGTGGGTCTAGTAGTTGAAAAGTGGAAATGTTTATCTATTACGCCCCTTAATTCCCCTCAGTGACACTTGAGATCAATTTTCCCCAAACCTATTTTGTAGCGGATCTCTACACCATGAAAGGGGAATCCACTTACCAAATTTTAAGACTGTACGTATAACAGTTTATAAATGGAAATAATTATCTATAACGCCCCTTAAGCTCCCACAACGCCACTTAGGAAGCGATTTCACAAAATTCATCTTTTAGCGGAGCTCTACTCAATGAAGGGAATCTGCTAACTCAATTTCAAGATTTTATGTCTAATAGTTTAAAAAATGAGTTAATTGCCTATAACGCCCTTTAATTCTCCACAACTCCACTTGGTGGTTGAATTTCACAAAACCCATTTTGCAGCGGTTTTCTACTCGATGAAAGGAATCCGCTTATCAATTTTCAAGACTGTTGGTCTAATAGTTTAAGAATGGAAACAATTATGTATAACGCCCCTTAAGCTCCCGCAACGCTACTTAATTCTGCACAACGGCCCTTGGAGGACGATTTTCGTAAAAATCATTTTGTAGGGAATCTCTACTTTATGAAAAGAATCTGTGTATTAAGTTTCAAGACTGTACATCTAATAGTTTAATAATGGAAATAACTATCTAGAACGTCCCTTAAACCCCGTAACGCCCCTTGGGGTTCGATCTTTGCAAAATACATTCTTGGCTTATGTCTACTCCATGAAGGGAACCTGCCTACCAAATTTCAAATCTGTAGGTTTAATAGTTCCGGAGATATCATGATTAGTCAGTCAGTCAGTGAGTGAGTCGCTTTTCTCCTTTATATATATATAGATTTAAACTTGTAGTAGATGACACTTTTTTTTTTGTTGTTAATACAGTTTTTCAAATATTAATTCATTAGTTAAACTTAATGAAAAAATAGTAAAAAACAGAAAAAAAATAATCCAACTGTATATATAGAATGGAAAATCGCTTGTTATGCTCCTGTAGCGCAAGGAATAGGATGTTGGACTTCTAATCCAAACGTCGTGGATTCGAATCCAACCTGGGACGGCCTAATTCCTGAGAATGAGATTTATGAATGAATAAATAGTAACATTTTAAATTAATAATTTTATAATTTCAGTTCTTATTGCTGATATATTTTCCAAACAAATGTAATACTTTAATATTATAAGAAGAAAAACAGCTAAAATTTCTGTCGTGACAGAAATTTTTTTTTTTTTAAGTTTTTCTTGAGTTTTCTTGTGCAAGTGTAGTACTCTCTAAAAGTTGATGATTTATAAAAATGTGTAAGTTGAAAAAAATATGAAAATGCAATTATTTTAAAGAAAAACGTTTAACTAATATCTTAAAGTGGTATTTTAAGTTTAATTAAGCTTATAATAATTATTTTTTCAGAATTATAAACTTTAAACCTGTTTTTCTCAGTTTGTGTTTTTTGAAATCTTAGTGCATTCAAAATGCTACTCCTTCGACAATTATTTACCAATCACTTCCATTTTTTTCTTGCGTGTTGAAAATAAAGCATGTAATAAAATTAAGGATCCGTTTTGCTATAAACTGAATACTTTTCTTTTAAAAAAATAAAATGTAAGACATGTTGGCTTTTTCGTTGATTTTTAGCCTGTATATCAACATTTTATTTTTTTTCTCGAAAACGAATGAAGTTATTCTAAAATCGATCCCTAAAGTTGTTTAGATCATCCTTGAGAGTATTATAAAAAAAATTCAGGTCAAAAAATTAATTTTTACAAAAGGAGTAATTTTCTTCAAAAAATTTAAATTTTTAAAATTGCGTGAATAATATATGAGAATTTTCATCTCTGGTATCATTTTCTTGAATAGAAACATACACTGGTGTGCAAAAATTAAGGACGAAGTCGAAAAATTAGCATATCAGCTGAACGAAGAGGCAGAGCGGACAGAAAGACCAATCAGGAGATTAAGTAAGGTGATGTACGGTAGCACATGCGCAGATATGCAGGTAGACGTAATGGGGGAGTGTCTGAGTAGTATAAAGCATGTTGTCGGTTGTAAGATCAGTATTTCTGGCAAAGAGATTGCACGCCGTATAGCAATTAAAATCACACCGAGTTGCTGACTAAACGAGAAATGGCGAATAATCAGTCTGTTAGACGACATCTGGATGCTTTTACCCGAGGTCGAATCATTGGGAAGTTGGAGGAAGGCCGCAGTGTGACAAGTGTGGCTGCAGAGTTCGGAATTGCTCACAGCATCGTTTCACGACTTTGGAGACAATTTCAAACTACAGGAACAGCTATCCGGGGGTTCATAAGTGGTCGTCCACGAGGAACCACACCCGCAGATGACCGGTACATTGTCTTACAGGCCAGAAGAAAAAGGCGGCAGACAGCGGGAGAAATCGCTAGACACACGACACAGGCGACTGGACGACCGATATCGTGTTTTACCGTGGCCAGAAGACTGCACGGTGGTGGTCTGTTTGCACGACGCCCTGTACGGTGTGTACCTTTAACGCCTGCCCATCGGAGAAGGCGTTCTCTGTGGTGCCGGGAACACCGGAATTGAGAGACAATGAATGGGGACGATTACTCTTTACAGATGAGAGCAGATTCAGTTTGAGTAGCGATTCTCATCGCATACTCATCTGGAGAGAGCGGAGAAGCCGCAATCATCCCTCGAACATCATTGAAAGGGACAGGTATGGAGGTCGCGGTGTTCTCGTTTGGGAAGGCATCATGCTTGGGAGTCGTACAGACCTTCACATCTTCGACGCAGGTTCAGTCAACGGGACCCGTTATTGTAACGAGATTCTTCTTCCATATGTGCGTCTTTTTAGAGGCGCTATGGGTCTGCAGTTCCTTTTCATGGACGACAATGCACCATGTCATCGCACAGTAGCTGCCGAACAGCTCTTAGAGAGTGAGGATATTGAACGTATGGATTGGCCGGCACGATCTCCGGATCTCAATCCCATCGAGCATGTATGGAATTTTCTAGGCAGACGCTTGGCAGCTCGTACCTTACCACCAGTAACGATTCGGGAGCTTCGATTGGCGCTGCAAGACGAATGGGCAGCAATGCCTCAACAACTCATTGACACCCTCATTCTCAGCATGGGCAGACGCTGTGAAACCTGCCTAGCAGTCAGGCGAGATCATATCCCCTACTAAAGACCGGATTTTTCTTGCTGGACACCCATCACAGGGATGTTTCGGCCTTCAGTCGCATTTTGCTCCATGCTACTTTTTCAATCAAGCTTCTTTTTATCCCTCTGATTTCTCTTTTAGTAAGTGTTGCTTGCATTACACATGTCCTTACGTATTGGGGATCTTACGGTATTAAATGTGTTGATTTGGAAAGCTTTTGTACAAAGTTATATTAAAAAAACCGTCTCGTCCCTAATTTTTGCACATCAGTGTAGTATAAAAAAAACGCTAAAATATAATTTTTAAATATGTAAATAAAGAGATTTGCTCAAAGGGTACCAAGTCCTCTTAATAAAAAGTAAATAAAATAAAATTGTTCTTTTTTGACCTAAGTAGGAATTGACTGAATTATATATATATATATATATATATATATATATATATATATATATATATATATATATATATATATATATATATATATATATATATATATTGCTTGTTTTTTTTTAAATTTTATTTCGTAAAATAACATTGAAGTATATGTTTTGTTTATATGTGTAATGTGTAATCTATACATATAAATAACAATGAAGTGTCTTTTTGTAATTTGAAATTAACAGCTTTTTACTAAATGCATTTACAAGTATATACGGTACTTACATGAAAAAATCCATTTTTAAAATTTCTGTCTGTCTGTCTGTCTATCTGTCTGTCTTTCTGTTTGTTCCGGCTAATATCTGAAACTGCTGGACCAATTTTGACGAAACTTTCACTAGAAGATAGCTAATGTTATAAGGAATACATTAGATTACTTTTATTTTAGAAAAAAAAATAAGGATTCCGAGAAAATAAAATTAAAACCAATGAAGTAGTGAGCAATATCCGATTCAAATAGGGATTATTTATTTCAATAGGGACTATTTTTATTCAATAGGGATTATTTTATTTCGTGAGCCTTCTGTCTCAACGATTGCTAGCAGTTATATCAAACATTTTTCTTTGATTAGGTTGCTGCCATTCGCGTCATTTCCCATTCATGTCTTGATCCTAATGATTTTACAATCCTTAACTGCATTGTCAAAGGTCATGCGTCCCGTTCACCCCCTTCCTTGTGGCTTCGTTTGTGTTCGCGTATCACCCTACTTGCTACTTAGACCTATTTTGATCCTAAAGATTTTAGTCCTCACCCCATCGACAGTGTCAAACGTTATGCGTCCCTTTCACCCCTTGCTCAACAAAAAGCAAAGAAAAAAATAAAACAAAAAAGAAACAAATTCACAAAGTAGAAGAAAATTTTTCGTAAACTCTGCGAAGTGAATAAACACTTTTTTGTTAAATTCCACGTGGACGAAGTCGCGGGTAACAGCTATTTAACATAAAATAAATGCATCAGAAAGTAATATTAACGTATTACGCATCCAGATAAAAATTATTTACACTCTTTCTAGCGTTTATTACACAAAATTTGTAACAATGTGTTACTTTTGCTGAGCAGGTAGGTTTTTTCAAAAATCAACCCACAAGAAAGTTACGGGGCGTCATAAATAATAATAATAATAATAATAATAAAATCAGCAATTATATCTAAAGACTTAAAATTTAGCAAACATGATTTTTTTCGTTCAGCTGAGTTACGTAAAAAGCTTTTTTTTTTGTTTAATTTACACAGTTCACGTAAAATTAACCCATTAAAAATTTATTTGTCCTTCAGTCTGTATTTTTTAATTTTTAAATTCACCCGTGCGAAGAACGGGTATAGTAGCTAGTAAATTAATAAGAAAAAATAACCTTTCTTCGGAAATATTACCACAAAATCTACATTTACATTAACGAGGAATACTCAAGTGACATATGCATTTTTATACAATGCAAATAATTTATTTCCAAAGTATTCTAATTTCTCACTTAGCACATCTTGGAGTTTTAAGCAAATGCTTTGTCTCTGAAAACAACAATCACAGACAAATACTTCAAAGTGACAACGAAAAGGATCAGTGTAGGTTTCATGTTGTAAACAATGCTGCAAATTTTCTTTTTATTTAAGAATTTATTCCAAGCACTATTGTATTTTAAGGTATGAGTAATTTGATGTAAATTTGAGCAATCCCCTTAAGAAAGTTAAAATTGCTCGATGAAATATTCGTATTTAACCTTGCAATTTTCAACCAAAGTCAGATATATGATGGTATTTTATTCGTCTAATTTCATCATGATGACGTCTAAGTCCATTTATATCCCCGTAATTTTACGTGACTATTTTTGATTAAGTCGTACATCGAACTCGTGACTTTTCAGTCACTAGATCAATAAATATTTTCTGCCATCAGATTTAATTTTGGATGCATTTTACAATTATTTACGTTTTAGTAAAGTATGTATAACTTATCATACTCACCTCATTCCATCTAAATAAGTAAAATCATAAATCGAACATCAATATAGTATTTTAAGCAAGAAGAAAACATCATCATTTACACAATTCCTTTAATTCATAACACATCTTCCAAAATCTTGTGTAAAATATATCTTTCTTTTATTAAACCTTCTTTTCATTTACTATTAATTTGAATTTTTTCTCGGGAATCCATATGCTCTTTAAAATTCTGTGGAAATTTTAGATTTAGTTTGCTTCTCTGCGGAAAAATTGTTTGTATGTCAAGAGAAAGTTCTTTCAATAATGTTAAGTGAATAATAAGTGCCCTTGGTGACGAATTTGGTCGCCAAGTCATCAAATGTGGCAACAATAATAGATGCACCTTAAAAAACATGGATATGTCTAAGATGGTTATTTGACGAGAAAACTTTATATGGTTCTAGAAGATTTTTCCTAACCTATATAAGAACGATGAAGTGACGCAATATTGAAATGAAACATTTGGCAGTGATTGTGTGTTCCATTTACCAAATATGAAAATATGGTGATGACGAATTTGAATTGCTGCGTTCTATATTTGTGATATTTTCTGATTATGTGCTACTGTAGACTGTGTGTGCTATTTTCCTCCTAGATCATCATAGTTCTTATCGCTCAGAATAGCATGAATTAATTGCCTTTAATTCACTTCTGAAAACCAAGTAGAAATCCAGACTACATTTTTAAGAGTAAATTTCTCTTGGGGGTATCAATTAAGATACAGTTGCCTACTTGGTCCGAAATTTTTCTGCCACCAATATAAATCTTAAGTACATTATTAGGGACTTTTTAATGACTTCCAATGCTCTTAGATGGATTGGAACAAAATCTTTCTGAATGACAGCAGAAGTAAGTTTAAATTAGAAGTTGAGCCTGAAGAGACCTTCCGAAGGATTCATGGTACATTGTACTGAGTAAATGTATATACCACGAGTAGATTCTATGACTTAACTTGACTGAAGTGTGGCTGTTTTTTCATTAATCTTTATCTATTCATCCAGTTATTTATATTAGTAGATGTTTCGTTATGTTGACCGAAACAAGAGAGTTTATTACAGTACTTGATCAATCTACTCTGTCTTTGATATGGATAAGGCCGTACATCTGCCTGAATTTCAATGTTTAGTAAATATGTTTGATGTATGAAGAAAAATACGTGCATTCTATTCTTGAAAACAGATATAGACAAGGCTGATTATCCTGACAGAGGTTGATTAAGAGAGGTAGACAAAATTCCTAAAAAAAATAGGATATCAGTTTTTTTATTAAAAAACATTAAAAGACTGTTACATTTTTTTTAAAAAAAAAGAATGAATATTAAAATACACTTCTTATAATTATTTAAATTAATATAAAAAACAATGAAAGTATTATGTTACCTTTAGCTCTAAAATAATATCCTGTTACACCAAGAAATTTTTTTTAAACAGAAAAATCGGGAACAAGAACAACTTTAGAAATATAAATTATAATGGTATAAAATAAACTACGTAGAATAAATAAGAAAATATTTTGGGGAATTAACAGCAAAATAAACGTTTTTGGTGAGTTATAAAAACAGCTATAATATTTTCTTTTTTATTTGCTTTGAATGTCACAAATATTCCCTTTAAACTTCTCTATTTGATCCTTGACGCACGCGTGCAAGTGATAACGATTATCAAATTCTCAATTACACTATAAATGCCTTCTTTCAAAAGAAGAATAAATAAAAAAATTTAACATGAAATGTTTTCTTTCGAGATCCAACCAGATAAAACACGCAACAAACCCATAAAACAAATTTTTTTTTCATACTATGTATGCGTACAAAAAGCTTTGATTCTGAAACAAAATTCCACTCAAAAACTGTCAACGATTTGAACCAAAGAAAAAAAAAAAGATCACCGTAAAATTAAATATATATATTTCAGTTTCTCAAATCTATAAATTTAAATTTAAAAAGTTCCCAACCACAAAATGCGAAAAGAACGATAGTACTAAAATCCAAATAAATAAAAAAAAATGATTATTTGTTTAAAAGAAAACTGCACCCGCGACATGTCATTTAAATCAGAAAACCACTACCACGTATTTCACAAAACGGAATCAACGCGCATATAAAGACAACAGCAATAAAAAAGGAGGGGAAGAAGTTCTAAAATAAATCAAACAAGAAGAGAAGGATCGCTGAAGACTCAATGTCCCTATTGTTTTGTGCGGAGGGCGATATTTATGAACTTCTAAAAGATTACCAAAATGTTCATTTTTCGGCGAGCGTCCTCAGCATTGTTCGAGGCGCATCATTTTGTATCAAGAATAATTCTTGACCAGGGACATAAAATATCTTGGATGAGCTCCGCGGCGTTTTTTGACTGCTCAACCGACACAATAGAACTCTTGAACGGCTGCGAGGCAACGCGTGTGTTCCATCCAGTAGCTTCTTTTTTTGTGTGTGTTGTTGCTGGAAAATTTAGAGATGGGACGTTCTCTCGAAGGATAATTTCGCTTCACGATTTTGCCTCGCGACAGAACACGAATTCTGTCACCTTTTTCTCCTCTCTGTTTTGTTTTCTAGTGCCCGTGATTTAGAGTCCTTTCGTATCCGATGACACTTTGCTTCGTGACGTCATTGGAATAAAACGTGATAGTTTGATAATTGGGTAGGTGGTGGGGTGAATTTAATAAAATGGTGTTCCATTCCTCTGGAATCCACAGATATTTTGTAACTTTTAATTTCTTATCAGACATTTAAAAAGAAAACACAAAGGAAAATCTTATAATATGACAACTTAGAAAACATACCAATTTATTATCGAAGAAAAAAATTATTTTGAAGAGGGAAAAAAGCTAGTTTTTTTATATTAAAAAACACATTCTAGAGACTTGTTTGGGTAAAAAAGAAAAAAAATACAAAATCAATTTTGAATTTTGATCCACATCGCAGATAAGGGCCGAATATTGTAATCTTGCATGTACATCGACTTTTATTACCTTTCTTTCCGAGTAGCTGTTTCGAAAAAAAAGTTTTTAATTAATAAAAATATTTATTTATACTTCTTCAAAATAGAAATAACAATAACAAAACGACAGCATTTAATTAAAAAAAATCTTCAACATTTTCTTTTGTCTGATATATGTAGAAACAAACTGAGTGAGTGAGTGAATATTAACGTCGCACTGTTCAGCTACACGAGGACTTTTGGCGACGGACCTCGTAATTTTGAACCATAGTCAAGTGACGAGGACGACACCTGAGCTTACAACCCCTCTCCTAACTATCACACAACGCCAACGGGAGGACGTTTGAGCTCTCGACAGATTTAACATGCATCTCTCCCCTACATGGCGGGTCTTTAGAGGTACTGGTCTCGAACTCATGACATGCATACCATGATCCGATACCCTTCACTAACAATAAATTTGGAATTTTTTCCCACGGAAATATAGTTACGTCTCCTTTGAAACATTAGCAAAGTTTCCTGCAAATTTTTGGAACGATACGATCTCCAGCACGTATTTGTATAACTCCTTCACAAATATACATGCATTCAAACTTCTGTAGAAGATTTCGGTAATTTTGATTAATTTAAAGGTCATTTAAGTTTATTAATACTATTCATTTAAATATTAACATCTTCAAACTATTTACCCGGAGAAGGAAACTTGATTGCAATAATAAAAAATCTCTACTAGAATCTTCTATTATACTACTAACGGAAAAATACATCTCATTCACACAAAAAAGAAGGAAAAGAAAACTAAATTACATTGTATTACAAAGTTAAGAGATTTAGTTAGAATAATCTCATTATTAGTAATAAACAATAGAAAAATGCTAACTTTTTCTGATCTATGCTATTTTGAAAGGAAAACATTTCTGATAATACAAATGAAAAACAATCAGCATAGCGAAAAAATTTCCTTTAACATCATAAAAACCTTTTATATCTCCGCGGCAATTGGGCGCACTTAGCAAAAAGATATTCATTTAAATGAGATAAAAATCCCAATAAATATCTAACTATTGATGCTACAATATTATAACGGATATCAGATATATTTAACAATGTATTGTCTTCTTTATGGAAAAATTTCCTTAACGCTAATCTTTAGTGCTGATGGAAACAGATAGGGATTTAAAAATGACGTTGGTGATTATAGACGTTAAACACTTCACGTTCAAGAACAATTCCCCCTAAATACTTTGTTTTCTCAATTTTTCCAACAAGGTCAATATCCAATTTCAAGCTTGAGTACACTCCTAATAGAATTGGCGCTTTTATGTTCAATTTCGTGACAGTTTAAAAGCATTGGCTTATTAATTGGCGCCATTTTAAAATAGTTGTTTGAAGAATTTGCAATGTTAATGGTTTATGATAAATCCAGAGAAACGCTGAAGGAAGTTGTTGATAAGAAAAAAATATTTCTAAAAAGGATGCACATGGTTCGATGACGCAATGAGCTCAATTCATGACGGTCACATGATAAAAGCAATCACGTGTCCTCGACTTAATTATAATCAACATTAAATTAACTTGCACTTGTTATTATATTTCTGAAATTTAGATAAAATTTCATAATTGAGTATAAAGATGCTCAAATATAATTAAAAAAATCTTATTTTATCTGTTTACTTTTAAATTAAATACATTTTGTTTACTTACGTATGTTATTGTAGACGACAAACATGGGCATTTTAAAAGAAAATTTCTGCATAACTAAAGTTGGAAACAATGAACGCATAAATTGATTAACTGGAAACACATGATTGTTTTTTTCTTATGATTATGACGTCACATGAATTTATGAGCTATTTGGCTTAGAAATACATATTCGTCACTATCACGTGACTATGCCGTCACAGGAATTTAGCGCACTGACAAAGGAAGATGTATTTGAAATTAAGTGTTTAAGGTAAGAATTACAGGTAAGATAATGGCACCTGTGTGATTTGGTAACCCTCCCACTCAGTGGCGCACAGAAATCTGCTGTCTTCTTAAATTAAATAACAGAATATTAATCCTTTTGTAAATTAAAATTAAATTATATATTTCTTTTTAAATTAAACTGAATTTTACCAAAAGAATATTTGTTTTTGATTTTGTTTCCAATTTATTGTTTCATGAGCCAGAGCTAAAATGATTATCGCGCACAAGGGGTTTATCAATTATTTTAATTCTACTTTTACTTTTATTAATGTCGCCCCTCTGAAACAACGCGAGGGCTACTGGTGATAAACCTCGTAATTCTTAGCCGTGGTTATTTGACAAGACGCCATCTGAGTTGCCACCATCCTCTCCACACTTCCATACCACGCCAATGGGAGAATTTAGAGCTTCTACAGATAAAACTTCCATCCAACGACACCGAGAATGGAACCCATGAGTTAGCGACCACGACCTAATTGAATATTAATACATCGCACACACAGAAGTGATAGAAAAGCTATTGGCGACGGACCTCGTTATTTCAAACCAGTGGTCTTCAAGTTGTGTTCCAAGGAACCCTAGGGTTCCCAGGGCTTCCACTGCAAAAAATTGGAAAGAAAATTGTAAATATGTATGCAAAAGGGATTCTCATTCTATATGAAGTTTGTGTATAACTACAAATATATAAAACTCATCTCTGTCATTAAAACTACAAAATTTATTTAGGCATAATATATAAATATATATTTTATACTTTTTTAAAAAATTTTTTACTATATAATAAAGGCATAATTAAAACTTTTTTTTTGCATGTGGGAATATTCTGTCGTTTAGTACTTTGGGTTCCACGAAATAATTTTGCACTCTTTAGTATAATGATTTGCAGAATTAGACTGCTTTGTATTGGAAAATGCACAATTTTTCATTTCTGGAGAAAAAGAACTTTAATTACAAATGAAAAAGAACAGCTTATCGACATATCAACAGACTCGATATTAAAATCTAAATTTAAGCAAAAGCAGCTCTTAAATTTTAAGCTGCAAAATTATAAAAAATAGACAGGATTGCTCACACACATATAAACCTTAAATGCTATTCGGAACAATCTATTTAAGTGAGTTGCTGCAAAAATAAAACATAAAAATAAATTCAACGTAAAATATGAAATACGATTGTAGAAAGCTTCAATATATTCAGATTTTTTAACAGTTTGTGTAAAAAAAGGCAAGCACATATCCCAATTACTAAATATAATATATGGTTAATGTGAGACGGATCATAAATTAATATTATTAATGAATAAATTATATTAAAATTACATTTTAAAATTTTTTCAGTAACAAATACAATACTTTTTTTCAATTGTCTTTATACAAAGTATTTATAACATGTTGATCTACAGACCCCGATTTAACGAACTTTTCTCTTTTCCCAATGAAAATGAAGTTAAAAACCCTATTTAACGAATAATAAACCCCGATTTAACGAATTATTTCGACAGTCAAATTTTTTTTTTAAATGATATTATTTTTGTCCGGAACAGAACAAAAAAGTAATACATAAAAAAAATTTAAGTCAATTCCTACTTAGGTCAACAAAAATGTTTTTATTTTATTTACTTTTTATTAAATAGTTACAATTAGTAGAAATATGTATTTACATATTACAGAATCACAACATTAAGTGGCAATAAATTTTTATTCATTATCATTAAAGTATCGTATTGTCATCCAAAACAATCGGATATATGAAATTTTAGTTCAACTGAATGCTTTGAAACGCGAGGAAAAAAAATCGTTCAAAGTTTTGACCCAAGTCGCAAAAAATGAAGCCAAAGTGGCTCTGTTTCAGTTATTCATTAAATTATTAATTTCAGTCAGTTAATTTTAATGAATTATAATTAAATTATCGTATTGTTACCCAAAACAATAGTGTGTAGAAAATTTCAGCTCAAATGCGCACTTTAAAATGTGAGAAAAAAAACATTTTAGTTTTGACACAAGTCGTCAAAAGGGTCATTAAGTCGACAAAAAATGATGCCAATGGGGCTGTATTTGTAATTCTTTGAATAATTAGTTTTAATAAATTAATTTTTATTAGTTATAATTAAATTACTGTATTGTCGTCGAGATTAATCGCGTACATAAAATTTCAGCTCAATTGAGCGCTTTAAAACGTATTTTATTAACGATTGAAAATTTAAACAAGATTTATATATAAATAAATAGAGTGGAAACTAATAGTAGGAATTGCAAAAGAATTTTACTTGTTACTAACAAATTTAGATGGGAAAGGATGAAGACTATTATTAAACTTTACGGGTGCAGATGAGTCATGAGAGAAACTTAAAGTGTGAGTCTTGTGTGAATAAGGAAAGGAAATTTCCTTCTTATCTCATACCACTTTACATCGCAAGGGATATTTTAAGATTTCAATGGAAATGTTGCATTTAATGACGGACTGCTTATCGATGCAACTAAAGTTGAGGAAATCGATGCTTTGTCGGAGCCAATGAACATTAATTTTGATGCAGAAACTCGTAATGAAATTTCTATCAGAGCTGTTACATTTTCTAAATGCTTTACATTGTTTAGAAACTATGAAAAAATACCTCATGCAGTAGGATCCAATGGACGCAATATTTTCTTCTCTGCGTAAAGTCGAAAGAAAAAACTCTATCGAGATAGGAATCAAAAAGATTGTCAATCATCTCTCTATTAGAATTTCCAATTCACTAATAGTATCTTTAGCTGTTGAATAAAAATTTCTAACAGTGGATTTTTGTGTGGTTGCTTATTATAGAGAATTTCCTAAAACTAAGTGAATTTTTTTTATTTTGTTTGGACCCCAGTATAACGAATGACCCCGATTTAATGAACAAAATGTTCGGCCTGTATGAATTCGTTAATCAGGGTCCAACTGTATATTCTTTAGAATATATGGGGAGGAGAATGGGGTTTCCCCAAAACACCTTACAGATCTAATGGATCCGTAAGTCAAAAAAGTTTGAAGACCATTGTTTTAAACGATAAGTATATTAGGAAGATTCACATGAACAGGGGTAAGTGAATGAGCATTCAGTAAAGTCCCACTATGAAACAACAAGAGGGTTATTGGCGACGGACATCATAGATTTGAGCCGTTGTCAAGGGATGAGGACAACACTTGAGGGGGCACCAAGTGACGCTAACCAACCTGAATTACAAAGTGACGCTAACAGGAGAACTTTGAGCTTCGCCAGATTTTTTTTTTTTAACGTGCATCATGTCTTTACCATTAGACCATTACATCGGTCATGACCATTAGGCTACTTCGGCCAATCACGTGAGCTGGCATTTGGAGGACATTGAGATGTACAGATTTAAAAAAGTATTAGCCCCTCTACACGGCGGTATCAATACAAAATTTGCTGAATAATACTCTACTTCATAAGCTATTTAGTAACATTTGATTTCAATACAGTTATATAAAAAATTTATATTTCAACTTCCTCATATCTTTCACACACACAATTCTGAACTATTTTCAATTAAAACGAATGAAAAAGAACATAATATAATCAGACAAAAAAATTTAATTAAATTTGGAGAGTTATCACATACTCGCTATGAAATAAGTCTCAAACAATAAACTAAACTCAGTGGCGCAACAGCCCATGTGGGTCAAAGCCTACTGTGCCCATCTCAGTATACGTGACCACTGGGCGCTGAGGGGCCGACGATCCCCAGATATCCCTATCAGGTGGCCAGCCTGAAGCGAAACCCCCAGTGTTTAGTCCCCAAGCAAGCTTGGTGCTCATTTTATCGACTCACTGAATGGATGAAAATCTGAGTTGACTTTGCTCAGCCAACACCGAGGTGTTGGCGAAGCCCGAGAACCTGTGGTATGAAAGCGCGATACGCTACTACTGGGCTTGATACAAACAATACTATTTTAGTGAATTATATTCAGAAATATTTGTGCATGGATTTAATCTCGATCAAAATCTTTTCCTGTCTCACTTGTATAACTTCTGTGCACTAAAAAATTTTTTTAAAGAAATGTAGACTTTGACAACATTTAAAAAACACCAGTAACTCTTTTTAACTATTTAATTGGCTATTTGAGGTTAATAGTATTGGCTATTTGAGGTTAATAGTATTGGCTATTTGAGGTTAATAGTATTGGCTATTTGAGGCTAATATTTCCCTCGAGGTATTATTGCAAGATTTTTGTTACTTTTAGTCACTCGCTTTTCCTTTGTGCTTTTTTTCAAACAAAATGGTTTGAGTTTATGTATAAATTATTCACAATAACATTATTTATGTTACATTATTTCTACATTGCATTTTTAGAAATTATTTTATTACTTATTTTGTTCACCTAATAAATACGTAAGTGGAGGGGAGGGGAAGAGAATGACAATAAATCCGCGAATACTTATAGAAAATACCTTTTTTTTTTCAATTGTTAAAGTACTACTAAATGTCGATTACAATAAAAAGTAACGGAATAAATTATATATTGATGTTCATATTTTCTAAACACTGTTTCGTTAATTTCTTCAAAAAATCAAACAAATATTTGGCTAATACACTTCCCATTTATATTCAGGTTATAAAAAATAAAATACTAATAATACTAACCAGAAAACTCTTTTTTAGTCCAAATTAAAAAAAGGTTTAAAATAATCATTATAGATTGACCGATTCCATTTTATATTATTTTAGAACCAGTTGTTATATATTTGACCCATTTATTTTACCTTTATATTTTTTAACATTTGCTTCTACTCTTTTTAAAAAATATACAGTTGAATATCAATTTTCTTTCAGCATTTTCGGTAGACAATTAAGAAAAATATTTAAGCAACATAAAGAGTTGTTTCTCTCCCATTAGTCGCTTATAAATGTTTCATTATTCAGTAAAACATATATTTGATTTACTGAATAATTCATAATTTAGATCTTTTCTTATTCGATTTTTTCCCCGCCGTAACGAAGTGTTACCAAAACATTCATTGTTACTTTATAAAGATAGAACATTTATTCAAAAATATTTGTGCAGTTTAAAATTGTATTAAAAGGATAATTAGAATTCCAATAATTTGTTTCTTTTTAAATGCAAGAATTTGAATAGAAAATGAATAAAATAATGAAATATGGAACTATTTATGTTGCCACTGTTCTTATCCAAATTTCTTTCTCTGGTTATTTCATCAAACGATTCCCTTCCTCCCCTTCCTCTCAAATATTTGTTCTTTTGCCTGTATTGCTTTGTTACCAGACTTTTTTTTGTCTGTTTTCAAAACTATTTATTTTCTGAGTAAAAAATTTTAAAATTCGAACAATTATTTTGAATATTATTAACATTAACAACATTTATTCAAAAACATTTGCGCAGTTTAAAATGGTATTAGAGGAATAATCAAAGCTCTTCTGATAATGTATTTCTTTTTTAAATGTAGGCATATAAATGGAAAATGAATAAAAAATAAAATATAGAACACGCGCACACACACACAATATTCATGCTGCTCCTGATTTTATTGCAAATTTCTTTCCCGGGTTATTTCACCAAACAATTTTTTTCCACCAGAATATTTATGCTTTTTTTTGTGTTGCCAGACTTTTTTTAATTTTTTTATATTTTCGCTTTCAAAACTATTTATTTTCTAAGCAAAAAGTTTTAAATTTCGAACAGTTATTTTACTTGAACTTTATTTTACTTCAGAACCTTACATTTTCATATGTGGCCGATTTATTTTACCAATTTTGTTATGAAAACATTTACGACGCCATAAAAGTAATAATCATAATAAAAAACTGTTACAAACGTTTGTTTCTTTTAAACATATTTCCGCGAAAGGGGGAAAATGGCTATCACAAAGAACTATTAAATCACATCAGTCACTTCAAAACGTAATACAACGTTATACATAATAAAAGCATTTGCTTTCCTTGGCGAAGAAAAACCGGCTTCTATTTTTCTTATACTTTATTTACTTTTTTTGTTTTTCTTTTTTTTCGCAACGTTTTACATTTTATTTATTTGATTAGCCGTATCATAGGCTGTATCATAGCAATTGCTCTATCATTTCGGAGCAGAGAAATTTACTGCTTGGAGATTTTCTCACATTTTCTTAGAGAAGAGCATTGCTGGAACTAATGGAACTACTTTTCTTCTGGTTGACTTAGCAGAGAAAATGTAGCTTTTTTTTCTTCAAAGCTGTTGGTGGAAAAAAAAACTTGAGCTTTGTGTTCACACATTGGGCGGAGTTTTACTAAAAAAAAAGCAGATAAAAACAGGAATGCTGTCGATAAAGAAAAAGTGTGGTGAAAGAGTTGTCCTTTCTTCATATTTCCCACGTTTTCTTTTTTTCTTTCTCTCTTTCTTTTATTTAATATGCTTTTTCAAGAAATGGTTCATTAATATGTTACAATCGGTTAATACTTTCATTGTACTGTAATTTTTGATAATAATTTATGGCCTTGCACAAGAAATTAGATAACTTTTTTTCAGAATAGTTTTGTCTCAATTTTACTAGCATTCTTTTCAATGTGAAAAATAACGTGATAGCAGTTTTTCACAGTTTATTATAAAGCTTAAAGTGTTTATTTAAATCTAAGTGTGTTTCTCAAAAACGTTATTGATTTTTGTTTAGTGAATGCTACATTATATATATATAAACACATTACAAATTTCCATTCAGATGGGAAACAAATAAGTGTTTTTCAAAGTCGCATTTTAAAGCAACACAAGTGATATTGGTGAGGTATCTCGTAATTTTGTATCACGATCAAGTGACGAGGAGACTTCTGAGCTAGTACCCTCTCCCCTATCCGTTGGAACCTCCCATTCCAAACTTCCCCACCACGCTCCGTTAGGACTTTGATCCTCCAGGTATTTAACGTGCATCAGCTCCTGTACACGGCGGGTCTCCAATGGCACTAGTCACGAATTCATCACATTCCGGCCACGAGTTCGTGACCATAACCACTAAGCTATCACGACTACTGGTAAAAGATTAAAGTCTCAATCAAATTTAAGATGCGATATTCATAATTTTTCTCTCACGAAAATCTTGGGTAGAGTTGGATTTCATACATATGACTCGACACCAGTGCTTCTAAAACTTTCAATGTTTGCGACCCAATATTCAATCATCATTTTCATCACGTCCCCCCCTCCTCCATACAATAACAATGTATTTAATTCAATAATACTGTGCTTTGACGCTAAATCAACAATGCTACGTTAACCTTTTAAGTGCCACCGGCGTATATAAACGTTTCGCTTAGCCAAAGTGTTAATTGTTTCGGACGTATATATACATCTTTCCAAAGCACGATCTTTTCTGTGCACTGCTATCCATAAAATTATTCCGAAGGCTTTAGAATGCAATAAAAAGAACTTGGCAGTGTTTGCAAGGGATTTATTTATTCCTTTTCTTCCCCCTCAATACATGACATCAGTGGCGCACACAAGGGCCCTTGATTTTTTTTCCAATTGATTATAATTCTAAGTACACAGTACGTAAAATTTAATTATTTGTTCTTAATGATTAATTTTATTAATTAATGCTAATTATTTATTCAATAATTAGTTTTTTACTGTGTTTTGTTCCCGAAAATCGACAAAATCAAAAAGAGCATGATACAAGAATGGTGAACATTCGACCCCAGATCCCCCCTCCCTGAAAAATTCCTGTGTGCGTCACTGCATGACATACTTGCGCCTGCGTGGAAAACGGTGGCACTGGGGAGAAAATCGCGTAACTTTTAATCGGCCGTTAAGGGATTAACTGTAAACCGTACAAATTATCAAGATAAGCGTTAATTTTTGTTTATAATTTTATATATGACAAGCCCATGGAGTCACAAGTAATTATTAAACTTGTTCTTAACTTAGTATTGTTAAATTAATTATCAAATAGATTGTGAAGTACTGATACATTTATAAATGCATTATATCAGTGTAAATGTATGCTTCATTTTTTAAAATTTTGCTTGTTTACTTTCAGTAATTTAATAATCTTTTAAAATAATCTTTTGTTTCCTACTTTTTAATATTCTCACGCCCCCGATCATCGTGTTATCACGCCCCCTAGGGGACGCGCCCCACAGTTTGAGAAACGCTGCTCTACACTACTTTAACACAAGCCATTTGTCATTGAAATAAATCAGAAATATTTTTTAATTGGTGACAATTTAATATTTTGTGTGAATTTTTTTTTTTAAAAAAATACCCATTAAAATAAGAGCATTAATAATCGTGCTAAGTAATTGTTTGTAGAATAGATTACGTAACGACATTGGACGTGATAACAATACCTTGTGTATTTCATTAAAATGACAAGAAATTTTTTTGAATTTTATTCGTAGTAATCACTGTGTTATTTCACTCAGCGCAGTCGTTAGTAAATCTTGTATAGTGACCAGTAAATCGATCGCGATCAAATGGTCAATTTAAGGGCAATTTAGGGCGATAACTCTTGCGGTGATTAAGATTATATCAAATAGAGTGTGCATGCTTAAAACACTGGACAAAACTATTGTTACGACGCCATTAAAATGATTTTAAAATCTTCATTGACTTTTCAGTAATTAGTCTAAAAATAATTATTGTAAAAGCCAATTACACATTTTTTTAAAACTCTCGCTTTAGGAACTTAAAACCGTAATACCTATTCACTTGAAGTCAGTAGGGCACACAGGAATTTTTCGCTATTCTCGTATCATGCTCCAGTACACCGCCCAACATAATTTTTTGATTTTGTCGATTTTCGGAAACAAAAAAACAGTAAAAAGTTAATTATTGAATGAATAATTAGCACTAATTAATAAAATTAATTATTAATAAAAATACTTAAATAAATTTTACATACTATATACATTGAATTATAATCAATCGAAAAAAATCAAAGGCTTTGGGGGGGATTCCGGACCCGAGGACTCACCCTCCCCTTGTGTGCGTCATTGTTTCAAGCTGATCGCCAACGTGACGCTTGTAGTGTGATAGTTATGAATATAAATGTGGCAGCCAAAGCCAATTAGTCTTCGCGCGCAGGCGCAGCAAATCCAAACTAAAACTCTTGGACATTAGAGAGAGAGAAAAGCGAGCAGAGAAAAGACGGAGGTTCGCGAGCAGGCGTCCCCGTCGAGAATTCATGAAAACCCATCTGTTACCTTTTTTATTAAGTTTTAAAATAAATGTGAAAAAGACAAAAATCTTGGACCCCTTGTTGTCTCCCACAAATTATGGGGGCTCGGCCGGGATCGAAAAAATTTCGATTTTGAACCAAAGTCTGGACAATGAACAAAAGCGTCCGTGAAGGAGACGCTCCGCCATTTTTGGAAACTTCGTTCAACCTGTGTAGAGGTTTGAACTCAGCATGAATACTCCGCCTGTGTAGAGGCCGGGATCGAAAAATTTCAATTTTGATCAAAGTTTGGACTGTGGAAAAAAGCCGTCCGTGGAGGAGACGCGCCGCCATTTTTCGGAAACTTCGTTCAACCTGTGTAGAGGTTGCATTCTTCATTTGAATCCAGCGTGAAAATTCCGCCTGTGTAGAGGTTGGAACCATCGACGAAAATTCCGCCTGTGTAGAGGTTGGAACTAACTCAGTGTGAATAATCCGCCTGTGTAGAGGCTGGAACTTTTAATCAACGTTTTTCTTCAATTGACTTTTCATCGAACCCTGAATATTCCGCCTGTGTAGAGGTTGGAAATATCACAAACACCTGCGAAGAGGTGTCAATTCGAACAATTTATCTGTTCAAGAACTATAGTTCATCTATAACCTGCGAAGAGGTGAAATCAGTGGAATCAACGTTTTTCTTCAATTATTGGATACATCGTAAGTGCGAGCAACAAGGGAGCTAGAAAAAAAAAGGTAGGATCTTTCCATATTTTTCTAAAATGTATAAAAACGCTCTTAAAGAGGATCCCATAAAAGTTGTTGAGGATCTAGACGGTACTGTGGAGAGTACGGACACCATAGCTAAACTAAAGACTAAAATTGAGAACAGTAGTACAGTTGAAAGTGATCCAGATTTCGTTAAAACTTTAATTAAAAACTGTATAGATGAGAGAGTATCGCGAAACGAAAGAGAGGCAACTTTAGAAAAACAGAAAATTGAGCTCGCTAAACTTCAGTTAGCTCAATTAGAAAAAGAAGTCGAACTTCAAACGGCTAAAAATGAAGCATTAAGTTTAAATCCTGCAGCTAAAGTCGAAGAAAAACAGTTCGAAACTAACATAGAAAATATCATAAAAAGTATTAAAACTTTTATCTCTTCCTGTTCCCACCAGATCTGAAAATTTTAATTTGTTCTTCCAATCATTAGAAAGACATTTTTTAACCAAGAAAATAAATGACGAATATAAATCTGAAATTTTAATAAATCTGGGCGAAAGAGCTCATAACGTCTTACTGTATATTAAAAAGGAGGAATTAAATGACTATGAAAAACTAAAATCTATAGTACTCAGAATTCCAATTAACCCCTCGCGAGTGTTTAAACTCATTTAAAAATGCTGTAAAATCATCAGGCGAGACATACATCCAATTTGCTGCAAGATTGACGGCAAACTTCAATATTATTGTTTGTTAAGAAAAGCTTTGAATCTCTGTGTGATCTTATAATTTCTGATAAATTATTTGAAACTTTAAATAAGGAAACTGCAACTCATATTAGCATTCGAGAAGCAGAAGATTGGTTTAGGCCTATTGATTTAGCTAAAGAGTGCGATATTTATATTTCATCTAGAAGGCGGATCACATAAGGAAACTCCTATTACTTATGGATATACCCAAGACCCCTTTAAAAATAGATCACAAAACTTTAAACCAAAGATTAAAGAGAACTATCCCCAATATCTTGAAAGACAAAATAAAATTGCTATATATGCGGTGATTCATCTCATTACGCAAGAGACTGTGAGAAGCGTTTTAAACCTAAAGAATCTATCGACCACATCCATAATAGAATAAACGTGAATACTTTGAAAGTCGAGAGCGAAAAACAAAATAGCGATGAGTTCGCAAATCTTCAATACGTAAGCATTTTTGTAGAAAATCAGCCCGTAACAGCCTTGATCGATTCAGGTTGCCAGATCCCAGTTTTAAATTCCTCACTAATTAGAGTGCAAAACCTTCCGAAAGAAATAATAACATAAGTTCATGTTTTTGGCGAACAGCGAATGGTAGAAGTTAAACCCATAAATATTTCTCTTAATCAACACTCTCCGGTCTAAGTGTTCGAACGGCAATATCACCGACCTTGACCGATAAGTTTATTATACATCCCAGTGTATATTCTGAAATAAAGAAACTAGGCCACGCAAAGAGCGATGTTTTATTGAATGAAAGTGAATCCTCTTTAGGTGCTTATGCTTATCCTAGTGCTGTTTCTTTTTCAAATATGATAGAAAACTCTAGTTATGATTTGTCACATGTTAAAAACTTTAATACTAGAAATGATTTGAGTTCTCTAATTAAGGATTATAAATGTAATAAAATTAAGAGTACTAAGTTAAAATTGAGTATTATAAGAGAAAAATGTTCTGATATAGTATTGTGTAAGAAAGTAAATGGTGCCATGAAAACGAGTTCCGTGAACTTCAACACCCCTTCACCAATGGAGAGTAAACATCGACGGTTTGCGTTGCTCCGAAAAATCTTCCAGCCCTGGCAGTGGAAACGGAGGAAAAAGAGAAATCGTTTTGAACAGACGTCCAGAACTCTACAGAGGAAAATATCGATGCGTTCAACCAAAGATCAACTTGTTAAAAAAGACGTTCTTATGCCTGGGAAACACAATGTGTGTGTGTGTTTTCCTGTGGAACTTTCCTGATGTCGAAGAGATGCCTTCACACGATGGAGAAACTGTTTAGTTCAGCAGAATTATGATATGTTAAATCTTTGTATATTTGTCGTATAGTCCTTGTCTGTTCCGTCTTTTTTGTATGTTTCAGATTCTCTTCTGGTCTCGATGAAAAAGGAAAAAAGGGACGTACCGCTGCGGACAGCGTACAGTCAGGCTGGCCGATTGTGGCAGCCAAAGCCAGTTAGTCTTCGCGCGCAGGCGCAGCAAATCCAAACTAAAACTCTTGGACATTAGAGAGAGAGAAAAGCGAGCAGAGAAAAGACGGAGGTTCGCGAGCAGGCGTCCCCGTCGAGAA